>JAHWFO010006337.1:1375059-1439543 GCA_023313115.1 Rhysida immarginata
TCGTCAATTTTATTTTGCTTACTTGTTGCAGTTGTTTGCTTGAGAGCTGAGATTTCAGCCTCTAGTCGTTCACACTTTTCTTCACAATTAGATAGTCGCACTTTTAAGTCTGCATTTTCCTTTAAATAATTACAAAAATCAGTATTAAGTTTACACACTGAGTCTTGAAGTTTCAACTTAAGATTAACACAGTCAATGTGATAATACGGGGTGGTCATAAATTATTAAGCACATTTTGACAGTGAATATTTTATTAACCAAGAAATGTACACACTTCTTGTGAACATCATTGAAAAGTACAACTCAAACAGTTTGTCAGGTGTCACTATCACCACCAGGCGGCAGCACTGTTTGGCGTAGGAACACAAAAAGCGAAAATGGCGACCGTGCAGCAGAAAGCAATTTGCGTTCTTTGGTTTCATGAGCAGAAATCCGTGATAGCAGTTCAACGGCAATTCCGCTTGGAATATGGACAACCTGCTCCTGGAAAGGATTCCATAAAGCGGTGGTATCAGCAGTTTAAGGACACTGGAAGCGTAGCCCACAAGAAAGGTGCTGGTAGGCCTACCGTCAGTGAGTAAGTCATTGAGAAGGTGCGAGATGCGTTCCAACGGAGCCCTACGAAGTCAACTCGGCGCGCCAGCTTGGAATTGCGAGTCCCACGATCTACGGTGATGAAAGTAATGCATAAGCGTTTGAAATTGTATGCCTACAAAGTTCAGATTGTTCAGGAACTAAAGCCCGACGATAAACCGCAACGGTTTGCATTCGCGGAGCTCATTCTGCACAAAATTGATGTGGACAACACGTTCTTGGATAAAGTGGCTTTCTCAGATGAGTCAACATTTCATGTTTCCGGGCGTGTGAACAGACACAACTGTCGCATTTGGGGATCAGAGAACCCTCATGAAGTCCGTGAACATGTTAGAGACAGTCCAAAGGTCAATGTGTGGTGCGCGTTGACTGTCAATGAAGTGATTGGACCAGTCTTCTTCACAGAGCAGTCGGTGAATAGCATCACGTACCTTGACATGCTGCAATGTTATGCTATACCGCAGCTTGAACAACGACAACCAGATGTTATTTTTCAACAGGATGGTGCACCGCCACACTGGGGAACGATTGTGCGGAGATACCTGGATGAACAATTTCCTGGTCGTTGGATTGGCCGCGGGGGGCCGATTTCATGGCCTCTGCGATCTCCTGACATCACACCACTCGATTTTTTCTTGTGGGGATATGTAAAGGACCGCGTGTACTCCAGCAAAGTGCGTGATCTTGATGAATTGAAGGAAAGGATTGTGGCCGTCATTGCAACAGTGACACCTGAAATGCTGCAGAATACATGGCGTGAAATCGAATATCGAATGGATATTCTGCGAGTCACTGCAGGAGCACACGTGGATATGCTGTAACTTCGGAATATTACGGAAAAAAACTGTGTGAGTTGTACTTTTCAATGATGTTCACAAGAAGTGTGTACATTTCTTGGTTAATAAAATATTCACTGTCAAAATGTGCTTAATAATTTATGACCACCCTGTATTTTACATGAATTTTTATTGTAAGTTCATTTTTCGAAATTATTACATTACATATTATGCAGTCATGAATTAAAGTACTGTACTTAATATTCATTTGAAGTTTAATAAACGTTCTTGGGCAATTTCAGTAGATAGAACTTTCCTGGTCGAAAATGTTGTTGAGGACAAATGACCGGATCCCATGTACTATAATAATTTCAAAAATTTACCTTTAATGTAAATGCATTTTTGAGAAACTACATGCATACATCACAGTATATAATGTACTGTATAATGAAGTATACATTGTATAATCTGTTTAATTGATTTACTGTAAAATCCATCTCCCATCTAATTTTCTGTTGCCATAACCTAACTGGGGAGGGGGTCAAACGAACTTCGATCTGACGAATTTCAAACAAAATTAGCATATAACACTTGATATACTTGCATATTACAATGCATTATGTAGTATATACAATATACAATACATTAATTCCATGTTTCCTCATTTTTTCGTCTCCAAAAGCAAATGTAAAAATGAATTCTCATAAACAAGATGGCGATGCCATTTCTCCTGAAATTGTCCAAAAACGTTTTTTAAAGTTCAAATGAATATTTATTACAGTACTTAATGCATTAATACACGATATGTATTGTAATAATTTCGAAAAATGAACTTACAATATAAATTCAAGTAAACTACTGTGACTGTATTTTTTGCCTTTTCAAAATGAAATGACCTTTTATTATTTTTTTGAAGAAACATGCTGTGCTGTATTAAGAAACTTTTTCAAGAAACATGCGATAATGAACCAGATTTTTAAGTTTTTAATTGTAAATATCCAGGTTATGCATTTTTCATATCGTTAAAAAAATAGCTTTTCAAAAAGATGGCAACTTCAAAACTGCCACGATCTGAAGTAGTGGCAGTTTGTCCCGACTAACTTCTTCACCTTTTGATAATAAATCGGAATGATAAATGCGATAATGAATCGGAATTTTAAGTTTTTAATTTTAAGCCTCAATGCCACAATGTGTTGTTCATTGCTTTAAGAACTGATGCAAATAGAAAAGAAAATTCTAGAGCGTGGATCTCTTTCCTATTTCAATCAATAATTTAAACATCTGTGGTTTGGTATGTGAAAATCCTCATAGACTATTTTTATTTACTGTTATGAAACTTTGTTTAAAGCTTAATATTAAACCTTTTAAGTCTATTCTATTATTCACGTGAAGACGTTTGCTTTCCTTTATATCGTTTTTGCGAACAATTCTTTACTACATAATTGTATATTTGATACGAAAAACTTTTGTATTTATAAAATACAGTATTTTTAATGTTGAAAATAATTTTATTTCTGAATGAAGTAGACAATTTGTTTTTTATTTAAAATAAATATTAGAATATCTTTGATCCTTAAATACTTTTAATTTATATGGTATTTACTTTACATTTTTACATTTTTTTGTAATTAAAATATCCTGTTTCTATAAAAGTCATAAATCATGAAGATATCATTACCTATCATGACTGGCTTTTAAATTAGCTTATTTTGATTGGCTCATATATCCTGGCTTCTATTGGCAACCAATCACAGCCCTTCTGGCCCTCATAGTTTAATATATAAAGGGGTGTTTGCTTGGAAGATAGCAGTTCACTCATTTGAATCATTCTATTGAAGCAGTTTCTAGATTGCATTATTACCACTTCTAGTTCAACTTGTTCATGGTTTCCATCTCGTACATCATTCATGTAAAAAATAATTTGGAAACCCCGCACCCCTAGATACCCCGCACCACCCTTCCGCAGATGTAAAAAAGTGTATAACCCGCGGGGTATATTCGCGAAAATATGGTAGTTCGATCTTTTTTATTGTTCTATCCAAAATTACCGATAATGATTTTTTCAGAAAAAAATTATTTTTTCAGGCCGCACTCAATTTTGGCCACACTCCTAAAATTTTCGATTTTTTGGGGTTTAGAGCCGCGGCCTATATTCGAAAAAATACGATAAATACTTTTCTTATATAGAACTCCCCATATAGTAAATAAAAAGGAATATAAATTATGGATGTTAACAAACCAGAAGGAGAATTTTAGAATAGAATTTTGTCCGATGGAAGTTGGAGTTTTTGTCCGATGGTGGAGTGGTTTCTGTCCTTCGGAGTTTTTGCCCGTGGGATTTATCTGGCGGGGTTTTTGTCCGAATCCCATTTTGAAGTGCATTAAAACCATAAAGTTAATGTTAAATATTTTTCTTTTTAGTTATTGGTTTGAATTATTTTGTTATAATCTCGCTTCACTTATATCAGTGATGGCTAAACCGCGACCCATGAGTCACATGCCGTTCAAAAAAATCGTTGAAATGGTTCATGGCAGTAAAGTGCTTTATTGTGTGGGGAACAGGCTATATGATGGTCGCTTATAAATGTTCAATTCTCTGTGTCTGTTGACAATTTTTGTTGAGCAATACAACTTAGAAAATGAAGGAATGTGGGCATCATCATAAATAATAGTTATTAAAAAAAAAAAAAAAAAACTTTGAATTTGGATATTTATTTTAATGATTTATTTTTTTAAATAAAACTTACCAGAATTTTATAACTAATAAAGATATTTTTTTCAATTTATTTTAAAAGTGTGATCATTACATACAGTAATAAAGACTACGGTATTTTTTCGAATATTGGCCGCATTCACTTTAAGCCGCAGCCGCAAATTTGACAGTGGAACAAAAAAATAACGCTTTAAAGGCTGCAATTCACTTTAGGCCGCAAACTTCTAGGGTCTACAAAAAGATCGAACTACTTCGTTTAGCGTCCCACAGTAACTTAAATAGTAATTTAGACACCAGTTACATTATTTATATAACCTTCTAAAGTATTTTCATATATTTTTAATGAAACTTTTATAAATTTATTAATTTAATGTATAGATAATTATAGTAATTTCATTAGAATGAGCGAATATAACTTTTATTTCATCAGCGGCAGCCATGGTTCTATCAACGAAATGCTGACCAATAGCGCGATTGAGCATTCTATGACATCACAACACCTGGGAGTAGAGTGGGCTAGAAGGCATCTCCGACTATCACCGACAATAATTTCAGCATGTGAATTTCATAATAATTTATGAATGAAAATGTATGTGACTGGTTAATTATTGTTCTGCAGAGTTAGAATATTAATTTCACTGTTAGAAAACGATTGAACAAAGGCTGGATAATTTAAAGCCATGAACTCAAATCGACCGTGTTTTTATCGGATAATTTTTGCCGATCTACAATCGATTTACCTTTTCAAAAAGTATAAAATATAATAGGAGTTTCCTATAAAAAGATAGGAAGCAAATATAAAATATGTATTGACTATCGATCACATATAGGTGTATATACATGTATAGACTATCGACCAAAAATCATTACGCTTACGACGTTATTGACGGTACTCCTCATCTCAGTTGGGGAGGGGGGGGGTAATATAGAGGGTGATTAGAAAAGAACTTCACACTTTTAAAAATTTATTACATCAAAGCTATTCAGAATATAGACACACCACATACGGATTCTTAAAGAAAAACTCTTGAAGTTTATTGTGACACAGTTAAAGATGTTCAATATGCCCCCCTGTCGTGACACGGCATACCTCAATGCGGTAGTCGAATTCGTCCCAAACCCGCATTAACATGTCTCCATCAATCTCACATATAGCTACCGTAATGAGTTCTTTCAGCTCGTCTAGGTCACAGGAAGGGGTAGGCTGAAGACACACGAGATAAATTTTTAAAAGTGTGAAGTTCTTTTGTAATCACCCTGTATATAAACTAACAACAATTCGACTCTATTTTACTATAAATTTTATATAAAATAAGTACAATTGTCTCATACGATAAATACAGTTGAATTTCTTTCTTGAATTAATAAAGATTAGCCCTTCCTCCCACCAAAAAAAAAAAACAAACAAACAAAATCAAAACAGTTGTAGACGAGTATTTTTTTTTTAATAGCGGAATAAATTTTGGTCGATAGTCAATACAATCCATCTATATTATGTCTATTTTCACCCACCAATAATTAGATTCGTCTTCGAGTCTAATTTCGTATACGAATATTGCATAGTGTGCCATTCCATGCTGGTGGTGACCTTTTGAACTAATTTTTTTTTTGGGGGGGGTATGAACTTCCCATGCCCTCTTGTATAATATTACCAAGTATTATAGCTTTTGATCCAGCAGTTATTTTTTTATGGCCATGTCAAAATGGAACTTTAATAATAAAGACCTTGTATTATAGGTAATTGAATAGAACAATAGAGATCGAATTACTTCGTTTTAGCTTACCATAGTAACTTAAATATTAATTTAGACAGTAATTTTATTTTTTACATAACCATCTAAATCTAAATTACCGATATTATTATTATCTAAATTATATTTATATATTTAATGAAAATTATTATATAAATTTTCTAATGAGATGTGTAAATAATTATTGTAATCTTACATGTATTTTAATGAGGCTGCGTTCGTAAATTGAGCGCTTAGTACAAATTCGTTCGTAAACTCTTCGCTCACCAAAATGTTGGCGTTCGTGAAATCTCACTCTTCGAGAGCCCTCAAGAGCGAACTGAGTGCAGTTTGTCTTAGCTCAGTCGTAGCTCAGTTTGCTCTCAACAGAGAAGATCACAAAAACAAGATGACAGCTGAAGCACAAAACCTGAAAGCTTTAACTTTAGCTGACGACAATTTCATATTTTTTTATTTATTTTTTTATTTTATCAGATAAATATTAAAGAAATTAATGTTTCTATATGGTCGTACAAATGAAAACGAAAATTTGTGTGTGTGTGTGTGGGGGGGGGGGGAATAGATGACGTGTAGGATCGTAATTTTTGTTTTCAACAATTGCGAAACCCCACGTGCAAATTGAACAATAAGTTGCAAGTGTTGCATCATGTGAGAAAGAGCGACAGCTCGCGCTTCGAAGCTCTGCGAGTGATTGCTTTGTCTAAACAACAAAATGGAGTCAACGAAACAGGAACAGAGAGCAGTAATTCGTTTTGTGACATGTGAAAGAGTTTCAGTTTCTGAAATTCATCGTCATATGCAGAACATCTATGGAAATGATTGCCTAACCTTCACTTGTGTTGGGGCATGGAACAAGAGGTTTTCGGATGGACGGTCATCATTGCAAGATGATCAATGACCTGGACAAGCAAACCGTGCCATCATGGATGATTCCAAAGCCAAAATTGATGCTGTCTTAAAGGAAAACAGAAGAGTGACAATCGACGTTGTGGTTGCTAAAACTGGCCTTAGTCGTGGAACTGTTCACTCCATTATCAGGAACCATCTGCACTACAGAAAAATCTGTGCAAAGTGGGTCCGGCATCATTTGACATGAGAACAACTTGGAGTTCGAATGACCATGTCCCTGCAACATTTGACTCACTATGAACAGGAAGGAGAGAGTTTTCTCGACAGAATCGTTACAGGGGATGAAACTTGGTGCTTTCATTTCAACCCCGAAAGCATATGTCAAAGTCGTCAATGGAAGCATTATGGGTCACCACCCCTGAAAAAATCAAAAGCAATCGCAAACAGCACGGGGAAGGTGATGTTGGCAGTATTTTTTGATCGCAAAGGCCCATTATGGGGAAACATTGAAGGCACTGCACACAGCCATCAAATGCAAACGTCCTGGACTTCTTACAGAAGGAATGCTTCTCCACGACAACGCGCATCCTCACACCTCGAAAGCATTGGTAGACCTCATCAAAAAATTCAACTGGGAAGCAATGCAGCATCCACCTTATAGCCCTGACTTATCCCCATGTGACTTTCACATGTTTGGGGATCTCAAGAAACATCTGAAAGGCCGCAGGTTTCAGCCAGACGACGAAGTGAAGGAAGATGTTTTGGGATGGTTCCACACGCAACCGAAAGACTTCTTCCATATAGGAATTACACGCCTTGTTACACAATGGGATAAATGCCTTAACGCATTTGGAGAGTATTTTTAATTCCTTGTATACAATTTGGATAAAATAAATAATTTTCGTTTTCATTTGTACGACCCTTATATATCAAGACCCTTTATTTCTTAGATTATAGATTTCAAAAGATGGGAAGAACAGATATTTTTAGGCAATTTTTTTTCTTTGTACAATTTTCATTTTTAAAACTAAAGGTAACAATCCATTTATAATTATGTAAATTAAAATATATTTTATGTATGTATAAATATAGAGAGGTTTCTTGATTTAACTTTACAAACACAAAAAAACTTCTGTATTCGTCTTCAGGGAATAAAAACGAATATGCAAAAGCAATCACTTCGGAAATAAGTTTCTTGTTGACAGCCATTTGCTGAACGCTTTTTTATAAAGACCCTTGAAATCGTTTGTAAACTACAGCAGCACTGTCCATGAGCTAAGTGAGCGCTCATGTAAAGCGCATTTTTACATCGCTCAATTTACGAATGCAGCCTGAGCGAGTGTACCTTTTATTTCATCGGCAGCGACCATGATTCTATCAATGAACTGCTGACCAATAGCAAAACAGAGCAGCACAACACAACAACGCAACATCTTGGAATGGAGTAGGCAGAGATGAATTCTAGCCTAGCCTTTTTCTTGAACACGTTTGCTAGGCTACGCTAGCTCCGCCCATCTGTAGCAGGTTAGGTTTTTAAGCGAGCTTCTCAAAAGTTGGCTTTGTTGGTCATTTTCAAGATGGCTGCGCCCACTGAAGCAAACATTCATGAAATTATGATCGAAACATGAGTCATTGTCAACGGAAATGAATTTATTTTACACAACAGCGACGAGATATCTACGACTAAGTCAAGGACAGATTGTAGTATTGAATATTTTCTTACTTCTGTATGACTAATAAAATGTTTAACTTTTATTTTGAGATAATTAACTTGTTGCTGATTTTATTATTGAATAATGAACAATTAGAGCTTGCAACAAAAATTAAGTAAAATAAAGCAGAAATTTTTTATTATTTCCCATTTTTTCATCCCTTCATTGTTTCTCTTCGATTTCGATCTTCGATGGCTAGGCCCTAGTCTAGCAGTGGATCTAGATCATTCAAATATGCTACGGCTAGGAGGCGATACCTCTAGCCATAGCGAGCAGGCTACCTTCCTGAATTCGCCTCTGATAAATAGCATTAACATTTCATATTAATAGCATTTGACAATAGCATTAACATGTGGATTTCATAAGAATTTATGAATGAAAATATATGTGACTGGCTAATTATTGTTCTTAAGGGTTAGAATATTAATTTCCCTGTTAGAAAACGATTGAAAAAAATTTGGTATGTTTAAAGCCATGAACTCAAATCCACTGTGTTTTCATTGGATAACTTTTGCCGATCTGCGATCGATCTACCCTTTCAAAAAAGTATAAGGTGTAACAGAATTTTCCTATAAAAATATAGGAAGCAAATAAAAAAAAAAGAGAATAGATGTATGGATATATTGACCACAGTATAACAAATAAACTTAATTATAAAAGCAAGAGATTTGTTTCTTATACTGTAGTATTGGCTATCGACCAAAAATCATTAGGCTTACGACTTCATTGATGCTACTCCTCATCTACAGTTTGGGGAGGGGGGGGGGGGGGGTAAAAAAAAAAAAAAAAAAAAACAAATTTTTTAAAAAAAATTTTATAAAAAATAATAATATTTGACGCTAAAGATAGATTCGAATTCTGATTTTTTTATTAATAAAGACCCCCCCCCCCAAAAAAAAAATTGCTCCCGATTTCACAGTCGTTTTAGATAAGTAGCGTTATCAACATCGTTCGTGTAATAAATATTGGTCGATAGGCAATACATCCATATATTCTAACCCTTCAGAACAATAATTAACCAGTCACATATATTTTCATTCATAAATTAAGAAATTCACGTGTTAAACCTACAGTGTGTCCCATAATCTTAGGTCCACCACCAATTTTGGACATACTTAACGGCAACATAATGTAGGAATGCTTATCTCGAAACTATGAATTCAGGAACTATTTCAAAGCAAAATAAACGCATGTTTATTTCAAAAAAGCCACACAATAAATTAACAAGTGAACATTAGTAGTATTGGAGTGTCCCATAATCTTAGGTCCACCCCACCAAAGTCCTGGATGTAGCTCAGAGAATGCATTGAAATATTTGCATATTTGTTAGAAAAGACATTGCAGCCTGATCTCCGTATTCCATCAAAATGGCACATGGGAAGCTGCTGAATGAAATGAGAGAGGGCAAATTGAAGCATTCAACAATGGAGGATATTCTAGCCGCCAAACAGCTAAGAAACTAAAGTGCTCTCACAATGTGGTCAACAATTATTTGAAGCTGGGAGTTATGTATGGCAAAAAGAAGTCATCTGGGTGCCCAAGATATGTATGAAGAGGAACATCATAAAACAGGTTGCTTCAACCTCTGCATCATTCCAGCAAATTGCACAATCAACCAACATTCCAACATCAAAGTCAACTGTTGGGAGGATTGTGAAATCGAATCCAAACATTGTTTAAGCCATAGAAAGCTGCCATCACCTCTGAAATTGACACACAAGCAGAAAAGACTTGGCTTGGCCAAAGAAAGAATACAGTGGACCAGTCAATGGAAGAATATAATTTTTTTCCGACGAAAAAATATAATCTCGATGGTCCAGATGGATTCTAATATTACTGGAGTGATATCCGAAAATCTCAGCAACTATAGTAAGGTGGAGGACAAGGTGGAGGAAGCGTCATGATATGGGCAGCTTTCTGTGGTTGTGTTAAGTCCCCTGTTGTTTTCATTACAGGTCGAATGAAAGCAACAGATTATCAGAATATGCTAGAGGATAATCTTCTGCCCATGATAGAAAAACTGAACAATTCTCACGTAAAATTTCAACAAGATAATGGACCTGTGCTTACAGTTAAGGCAATCTTTGAATGGTTTCTCTCCAATGGTGTGCCCATTCTTAACTGGCCAGCTCTATCGCCAGATCTCAATCCCAAAGAGAATCTCCGGGGTTACCTAGCGTGAGCCGTTTACAAAGAAGGGAAACAATGTTCTTCTATTGCGGGCCTGAAAACTGCAATCATTAAGGAATGGGATAACATTCCCACAGGAATACTGGAAAATTTGGTGTTATCAATGCCAAAACGATTGTTTGATGTTGTTCTGAATAAGGGTGGCAGGATTGCTTAATAACATTACATTTCCTTCATTTATTTATGTATTTTGGAGGGGTGGACCTAAGATTATGGGACACTCCAATACTACTAATGTTCACTTGTTAATTTATTGTGTGCCATTTTTGAAATAAATATGTGTTTATTTTGCTTTGAAATAGTTCCTGAATTCATAGTTTCGAGATAAGCATTCCTATATTATGTTGCCGTTAAGTATGTCCAAAATTGGTGGTGGACCTAAGATTATGGGACGCACTGTATTGTCGGTGATTTATCAGCACACTCCACTCCAAGATGTTGTGTTGTTGTGATGTTACATAATGCTCTTTATCGCTATTGGTCAGCAGTTCTGTTGATAGAACCATGACCGCCGCTGATGAAATAAAAGTTATGTTCGTTCATTAAAATGAGATTACTATAATTATTTATACTTTTCACTAATAAATTTATAAAAGTTTCATTAAATATATAAAAATAATTTAGAAGGTTATATGAGGGTCAGTCAAATGAAAAACGAAAATACTTTTTATAGCTCCTTTATTACATACAGAGTTGAAACAAGTACGCTAGTTTTCAATGCATTTCTGCCACTGAGTCGGGAGGGCATGGATACTTTGGGGAAAAAAAAATCTTTTGGCTGCGTGTGCAACCACTCATGCACCGCCGGTTTCACCTCCATGTCAGTCTCGAACTTGTAGCTACCTAAGGGGTCCTTTAGTGAGCCAAAGATGTGGCAGTCGGAAGGCGTGAGGGTCGGGAAATTAAGGAGAATGGAAGAGGCACTCTAGACGCAAGTCCTGGATAGTCACCATGGTCGCGCGTTGTCATGCTGGATGAGAACGCCTGTCGAGAGGAGCCTGTGTTGCTCGGTGTGTATAGCAGAATGTCATGCACCAATTCACCATAGGTGACACTGGTCACAGTCTTGCCCTCATCCATGTAATGTTCCACTATTGGACCCTTGTGGTTCCCAAAGAAGGTCAGCATCACCTTTCCTGCGGATGGCTGGCTGCGGAACTTTTTCGGCTTTGCTGATGTCGAGTGCCGCCATTCCTTACTGGAGTGCTTGGTCTGTGGTTGGTAGTGATGGACCCAGGACTCGTCTCCAGTCACAATCACTCAAAAACGTGTCATCTTCAAGTTAGTAGCAGCGCCGCAGCTCCTGGCAGGCATCAACTCGCCTCTCCTTCATTTCAGGCGTCAGCTGACGAGGGACCCATCTTGCGGCCACTTTCCGGTATTTCAGCTCATCATAAAGAATATGCTGAGCAGAGCCATGACTGACCTGTGATGTCGTTGCAATGTCATCGATGGTGACCCGTCTGTCTTGCAGAATCATCTCATCCGCATCTGTGATTTTACCTGCCAGGAGATCTATAGATTATCTGGCGCCTTTAGTGCTAGTTCATTTAGCGTTACCCAGGGTGCATGTGTAGTATTATACTAAGGACGCAAACTAGCATTTTAAAATCTACTTGTGCAGCTGATATAGAAAATTCTTATCCTTTTACATCTGAAGAAATCACAAAAGCCTTGAAGGTAATGAAAGTAGGAAAAGCTCCTGGTTTTGATGCTATCCATGCTGAGTTTCTCAAGCACAGTGGTAGATTTACTAAGCAATGGCTAGCAAAGTTTTTCTCAGATATCCTTCAAACGGGAATTGTACCCCATCAACTTAAGAAGGAAAAATTGTTGCTATCTTAAAACCGGGGAAAGCTAACATTACACAAAAAAATTATCGTCCAATAGCGCTTCTAAGTATGGTTTATAAACTTTTTGAAAGACTGTTATATAACAGGATTAGTCCAATAATATTTCAGCATACACCTGTTGAACAAGCAGGATTTCGACCAGGTCGTAGCTGCACAGATCAAGTACCAGGTGGGCAAGAAATAACGTGAGGTGTTCAGAGCTCGCTAGCGGGAATTCTATTAGGCCAAATGCAGTACATTTTGGTGTATATACTTAGTAGAACATGCAGTTTCGATTTCTGCAAAAAAAAAAATAGTACCAAAAGTCACCATAGGGGTGCTTATTTTAAGAAAACAATGAGCAGAACTTTTGTCAAATGAACAAATACCGTACAAATGAACCTAATTGTCAAATGAACAAATACCGTACAAACCAACTTTAGTAACAACAATAAACGATGTTTTATTTTTAATTACAAATGTGTTTCAATATGACCACCAGTGTGCTGTTCCAATAGCTGCATGCGGTACACGACATTTTCTACGGCAGCTCGCAGCATATCTGCATTAATTAGTCTGATATGTAACGTTATTTGATCCTTTAAGGTTGAGAGGTCGGGAACATGTGCTTGATACACAAGGCTTTTCAAATATCCCCATAACCAAAAATCACAAGGGTTGAGATCAGGCGACCTGGGTGGCCATACCATGGGAAATGCACGACTAATTATTCTGTTGTCTGAAAAACGTTCTCGCAAGATCTGCTGCACCTGATGTCCAATGTGCGGTGGCGCACCATCCTGCATAAAAATGGTAGAATCCAGACAACCCTTTTCCTGCAATCGTGGCATCACAAAATTCTCAAGCATATCGGCATACCTGGCAGAATTGACAGAACAAGTCACCGGTCCATGGGGACGGATTTCTTCCAAAAAGTACGGGCCGATGATGAAAGAAGCAGTAAAGCCGCACCATACTGTTAGTTTCGGTGAATGCATAGGAGTTGGCAGACACACTTGTGGATTTGATGCAGCCCAAATACGGCAGTTGTGGGTATTGATATCACCATTCAAATAAAAATGTGCCTCATCACTCCATAAAATTTGCCATGGCCATGCATCACTTCCATACGTGCTAAAAATCTCAACGAAAAGTCAGTTCTGGTACGTTAATCTCCAGTAAGCAATTGTTGAACAGGTGTGAGTTTATAGGGATAAAATGTCAATATCTTATGCAATATTTTCCTCACCGTCGAATATGGGATATCTGTTTGGCGTGCTATTGCGTGTGCACTGCTGGTACCCTGCACAGTAGTCAACTCCTGTTCCACAACAGCAGTTGCAACTTCTTCAACGTGTTGCTGCCTGATTCGTTTGCGTCCCCGGCCTGGTTGCACTCCTAGAGTTCCGGCAAATTTAAATCATAAATCATTAGATGATCACTGAGGGTTTTAATGGTACGCCTACCTCAGATGTTCGAATTAATGATGAAAAATAGGAAAGAAAAAGGTTCCTGGTTCGATTCCGGGCTGCGGAATTTTCTTTCCTATTTTTCATCATAAATTTAAATCGTTCAATCATTTTCCGTAAGTTAGTTATGCTCATCGGTCCTCTTCATAACGTTTTCAATCGCCGGAATTCACGAAGGGCAGCACTTGCATTGTCGCTCTTCTGATAAAACAACTTGACTAATAACGCCCGGTCAGGCAGAGTAAGCGTCATCGTCAGGCCATTCGCTCGTGAATGATGGGAAATCCTCAGCCTTGCCTTTTATTGTCATGATTGCTCAACATGGAACGCGCTTATGCAAATTTATTCATTGTTTTCTTGAAATAAGTGCCCCCTATGGCGACTTTTGGTACTATTTTTTTTTTTTTTTTTTTTTTGCAGAAATCGAAACTGCATGTTCCGCTAAGTATATACACCAAAATGTACTGCATTTGGCCTAATAGAATTCCCGCTAGCGAGCTCTGAACACCTCACATTATTTCTTGCCCACCCGGTACTTCCAAACAAGGGTTAGTCCAGTGCTCGGGTCTGGGCCAGCTTCTATTTGCGGTGTCTACTGCCTCGATATTTGGCCTTTCCTTCAATTTGGAGCTATGTGGACGATAACTTTTTATTCGCTTCTTATTTACCACAAGAACAGGTGAAAATAATGAACTTGCTCCAACGAGACTTAGGGCTCTTGGCAGAATGGTATACCAGCAGAGGTCTTTGTCTTAATCAGGACAAGGCCAACATCATGATAGTACACAGGGAGGAGTCAAACTTCACCCCCATCAAGATTTTGGGTATCACATTGGATCCCAACCTGAAATTCAATAAACCGATTGACCAACTAATAATGTCGTTACATCGCAAGAAATATTTAGTCAAAAGGTTAAGATCTTTCCTCTCAATTCCACAAATGTGCCAATTTATATTAGCAGTCACAGTGGAAATGACTTGCCTATGGAGCAATATTTTGGTCGTCCACTTCCTCCCTTAATTTAAAAAGACTGTCAGTCACATATAATAGACTCATAAGGACTGCATTCAAACTTAACCGTATGGATTCAGTGACTTCTGCATGCTCTAAGTACAACTTACCTAAAGTAAGGTGGCTTTGACCACCAAATTGGCGGAAGCGATCCGCAATGAAAACCATCCCGCAGCGTTTGTCAGGCATTGGTTCAAGTCTGAGAATATTTTCAGACAAGTTCGGAGATTCTTGTTTGTGACCCCAAATATACGTCAGCCTTTATATCTAAGAAAATAAATAAAAGGGTCTTCGAATAGCAAAATTGGTAGAATTTTTAATAACCTACGCGTTTCGAATACACTTCATCATCAGGGAGGAAGCGTTTCGAATAAAGATATCTTTATATCTAGGCGGTTTCCATATAGTGCCATCTCCACGCGGAATGATCAGACTGTTCATACGATCTACAGTCTACCAATGTGTCTCCACTGATTACTGACAGCTTGTGTCCATTTGAAAAGACGGTTAAATCGATTTTACATTAGTATCCAATAATGTTTTTTTTTCTGTTTGTTAATTTTGGTATGTGTTTTTATATACTGGCACTAAAGCGGGCCTATTTTATCCTGTCCTTTTTGATAACGCGGACCCTTTTAGTGACCACCAGTGTTTTGTATCATTTCCACTTTACTCCACGTTGGAGTGCTCGACATGAATAATAAAACAAGCCATGATGTGATGTTCCAAAGGGGGGGGGGGGGGAGGGGTTCTTTTATTATGGGATTCCAAAATGTAACCTTCACATTCACCCTGACACGATCACGGGTTCTTGGGACCTGTCAAGGATTTAGTCGTGACACATTTTGAATTAAACACCATTACACCTAGAGTTTTTGTTGCCATTATTTATTCATCATATTCTAATTTACTACTACAAATTATTCAAAAATCAGTAAATTGTATTCATTAGGGGCCCCTGCTAAACTAATCTGTAACCTTTCCTTAACCATAACATACTTCGTCCCCTTGGCAGTGTTCTCTCACTCCTAACCTGCCTGTGGCTTTACAAGGTTTGCTTATAAATATTTGAGATTGTCATCACAAGCGTATGCCTACCACTGGTGCCCCAGAATCTGTTAACGGAATGAGATTGTGTTCCACTATGACGTATTATATTACCGTCGACGTACAGGAAAACGTCGAGTGCACCTTTTTTTTTTTAATTATATTAACCCTTCCTGTCAAGCATAGCCCAACAATCAACATTCCTATAATTAATACCCAACAACCACATGAGTATGTGGAGCCCAGTACTAAAAATGACAAAACACTACCCAATTTATATTTCCCAAAATTAACTATTAACAGCAGAACCCTTGTGCCACCTCACACTCAAAAAACATTTTACTAGCTAGTTAAGTATAACTAACATTCTAAATAAAATGTGATTCCATAAGGAACACTTCTCTTTAGTTCAATTAAAAACTGAGCACAATTTTTAGTGTCTGTCATTCCTCAGATATGCTTCTGCATTCTTCTAATCTGGTTAAAATCGCTAGTTCGATTGTTCGAATGAACGAATTTTCTTCGACAATATTCCCAGGGTCCCGTCAAAATAAATAATGCAACACTCACCAATCTTCTCTTCTAAAACGACCCACGACGACGATAGTTAGCTATTTTAGCTTCACTGCAATACACGTGGGGAAGGATCGATCTTGGTTACCATCGAACACTGGACCAAACATCGTTAGCATATCTTAGAAGATCAAAGTTGCACTTGAAAACAACAAAGACTGGTTCCATTTGCCATCAACCTGTATATTTCGTTATGGGAATGATATCACTGTACTTAATTTTTGTTTTAACGAGTGAAGTGATCATTAAAGCCATAACTTAACATTGAGATCGCTAAAATACTCCTATCTGCCATGTTGTTAGCTACTCTCTTAAACGTGACCATTCTACTCAGAAAATGGAAGTTATCTCTTTTTCTTTCTTATTTACATTTATTCCACAAAGGAAAAAACTTTAAAAACGCAACAATCTCCTAATGAGTTAGCATCAGAAAGATTCTGAGAATCTCCTCTTTCTCAACAATGCTAACCCATTAAGGAAACTTATTGTTGGTGATAAATCTTAAAAGTTCGCTAAAAGGAATTAAAGCTTATTATTACAAACACGGAATTATTAAAAAAAATAATACTCATTGTACAATACTAAAAAAAAATTTGGATTACTAAAAAAAAAATAATAAAAAATAATGGCAACAACAAAATAATATAAATACAACCACTGACATCACATGTCACAATGGAATAAACGTCGCTTCCAGGTTGACTGAGGACCAGGTATGTCAATTTGTCACATCCACAGAGTCTGAAATCACTGAGCAGGACAAACTGGAAGAGAATCGGGAAGAATATTCTAATCCACTAACATGTAGAGATATGCGTAAAGCGCTCAATGTTTTGCGACAAGGTGTTCATCATTTCTCACAAGACTTTAAATGGCATTATGATTACAAGAGCCATATTACAGAAATGTAACTGTTACAGTTTTTTTTGAATACACGTTTATTTTATTTGTTCTTTTCTTTTTTTATGTGAGGGGGAGGGGTAAACTTACAGATGATGATGTCATTATCAGTAGGGGGGAGGGTGTGGATGAAATGATAATTGATGACGTTGAGGGGGAGGGGGTATAAAATTAAAAAAAAAAAAAAAAAAATGCTTAAATTTGGATGATGTGATACATGAACGAGCCCAATGTCAAAAAAGCCATAAAAGGACTGGCCTCTGAGTTTTTCAAATCCATTTCCGGCAAGATGAAACCATGTGGTCCTTAGCCAGAGAAAATAAGAGCCCTGGTCAAGGTTCATAAGGAGGGATATTCAATAAGACCGGTGGTTAACTGCAGAAATGCCCCATTTTTCCACGTTGCCAAGCATGTTGCCAACTTCCTTAAACTGCAAGTGGCTACTGGACAATAACTTCACAATTAACAATTCCATGGAGATGATGGCCAGACTAAAAGATTTTAGCTTCACGGAACATATGGTATTAATGTCACTCGATATAGTGAACTTATATAAAATTGGTAGAGACTTTACAACACAACAAAGGGAGAACAGAGTTTCCGACTAGTTTTGCCATTTATTCCCGGCTTTATCAAGGATACACACAAGAGGACATAAGCCTTTATATACAGAAAATATGGTACAGAAACTTATATACTTATGAACTTATATACTAATATCCCCTTTAAAGAAACAAGAACCATTATCGAAAATTACCTGGATAACAATAATTTGGACCCAGTTGAAAGATCGGATACACAAGCCCTACTATATCTATTACAACAACAGAATTATTTCAGCTTCAACAATGAATGTTATGAAGTCCTGGAAGATGTGATGAAGGGGTCTCCCATCAGTGCCATGCTATCGGAGTTCTTCCTACAGCAGATTGGAGACTGCTATATACAAGAATTGATCTATTCTGGGAAAATAGCTATATATAACAGATATGTGGATAACACCATCATATACAATAGTGACCTATGCTAAGATTTAGAAATTTTGTCCACCTTCAACCAATTCCGTAACTTCATAAGCTGCACAATGGAAAAGGTAGACGATCTAGGAGGAATTTTCTTTCCTAGTTTCATCAATAATTTCATCAAAGAATTAATTTCCTGGACATACGAATCATAAAAACCATAGCAAGAAGAAATTTGGTTTTGAAATATACAGAAAAGCACACACTACTGTAAACATTATTCCCTTTAGTTCAATTCACCCTGTGCAACACAAGACTGCTGTTATCAGACACAGTTTCCATCGGGCGATCACACACCCTATAACCAAAGAAGCTTAAAAAAAAAAAAAAAAAAAAAAAAAAAAAAAGCAAAATTGCCACTACGTATAAACTAGCAAAACTTAACAATTTCCCAAGACATGTCACAAAGTGAAAAGAGGATGCAATACCAACCGGACAACGATATCATACCAAATACAGATTACGTTACGTTTACCTACACTGACACCAATATTAGGATTGCTAATGTATTCATAACCTAGGCTTACGAATAGCATACAAAACCAGAGATAACATTAGATATATTTTAAAACCCGGAACGTTTTCAAATCATATGGTGTATATAAACAAAATTCCCTGATTGTGGAGAAAATTATATAGGGTCCATGAAACGTTCCTTTACCATCAGTTACCAAGAACACAGAAGATCCTGGTTGAATAAAAACAAGAAATCGGCCTATGCTGAGCACCTTGTTTCTGAAAGACACAGGATGCTACCAACAGAGGAATGCATGACAGCCATTTGGATTGGAAAAGGTGCAGAAAGGATTGTCATACAAGAAATGGAAATTAGAAAATATCTTCGTTTTAATAATGACAAATTGCTGAACAATAAAACTTCTTTTGATAGAGACGCCATTATTGATTTTCTAATTGTATATTCCCGACATCATTAAAGGAGATGAGCTCTCTATTAGGTCCTCCTCTCAGTCGCAATCGGACTTGTAATTCACCAATCAGTGAACTCTGATCCCTGGTTGGTGGACAACCTACTATATATTTCTTCGGATTCCTACTATATATTTCGATGTTATAGCATTTCATACTTTTACTTTTGTAATATGTCTGTGATGATGGTATGTCGGCAATAACATCTTACAAGGAGACTCCACGTACTCTGACTCACCGATTTTGATAAAAAATATTCTACGAGTAGCTTTCTCCAAATTAAAGACCCATGCAAAGCCATTCGATGCACCTCTGAAAATTTTCCGAGAAAAAAATTCATAAAGTTTGTTATAATTGCCTACAATGCTCGAATTGTATCATAGATTTTTATCATGTTCAGGTGGTCGACTGGTTCTATTTTGCAGGTATATGTTCAAATCCAGTCTTCTTCGACAATTTTTTTTTCTCTTCGTAATTTTTTTTTAACATGTATGGGGACATTTACTAAATATGTTTCCGATTTTCCAATTTGCTACCATCATTTTTTTTATAAAAAGTATATACGAATTATTATAATTAATGATCCGCAGTGATAAATGAGCATTTAAAATAAAAAGTTTATTTATCCACATTTAATTATTTTTATAAATTTTTACAACTTTTGAGATGACATTTAACTCGCACAAAGATTAAATGATTATTGCACTATGTACATACAAAACATGCAGGCAATATCTGTAGTTTATCACCCTTCATTAATGTTTTTAACTAGCACATTAGCTATCAAATTACAATTTATTTCTAGGAGCAGAAGTTAACTATTACCTCTGTCTTTATCTACACATGAATTATATCTTCTTTCGTGTATATTTTTTAAAAAGGAAATAAATATAACTTATAATAGCCTTTCAACTTATGTAAAAATAACCTGAGCAAGTCGGAAATGTTAGATTATGTTTAATTATAATAATTCATATGTTGGTAAATTACATAAAGAGCAAATCTGTCTTAACCATCAGGAGGAGACCTCACTCAATACTGATAATGAGAAAGAGAATTAAATATCAAAATGTCAGTGGCGTCAGGACCAAAATAAGGAATATTTTCGATTTTACTCTTGCAAATCGGAATGTGATTTTTTGCCTCTCTGAAAGTTGGCTCGATGCTTCCATCTCTGATTATCTCTTGTTTGGTGATTCTTTTTCAGTCTTTAGGGCGGACAGGTCTGATGGCAGAATGGGAGGAGGGGTGCTGATAGCTGCATCTCTCCTCGTTGAAGCCCACAGGATTAACTTTTCTTCTTCTTGTAAAGCTATAGATATAGTCGGTGTTTCTGTGAATTGTCATAGCAGATTGTCTAATAAGAGGGCTCTAAATTTATGGAATGTGTACGTTCCGCCGTCGGTTCCCTCACGGGACTACAAAATATTTTTGGAAGAATTTGCTGATTGTATTTTTAAGAATTATACCGAGTCTATTATAGTAGGAGATTTCAATTATTCTGACCTTAGGAGTTCTCCTAATTGTACTTTTGTGGCTAAGCAAAGGCAATTTTTTACTGATTGCTGGAGCTCCGAAATTAATGTTCGGAATTATAATTTTGTGCCTAATTATTTGGGAGACAATCTTGACAAGGTCTTCTCTAGTTGTTGTGTAAATGTTTGTACTGATTTGAATCCTATCGTAAAAGTTGATCAATTTCACCCTCCTTTGGTTGTAGATATTCCCGTAAATGATACTGTTCCCTTGAAGAGAGCTGTTCCTGGAGTTGATTTTAGATGTGGAGACTTCTTTCTGTTGTTGAAGATTCTCAAAGAATTTGATTGGGCTAGCCTGTATAGCCTTGATGATGTTGATCTAGTTTGGGATATGATAGAGCATACAGTTAGAAAAGCTATATCGCAATACTTTCCGAAAAAGAGATTAAATAATAATAAACGTAAAGGTTATTTTGCTTTCCTGGCTGGATTCAATTTCAACCCACGCAAGCTTGGTACTGGAAGAACAAATGTTTTAAAGTATACAAGAGAACGCTAAATTCCAATGATTTTAATCTCTTTAGGCATGCTAGGAAGACGTTTAAAAGTCTGTGGAGAAAAGATAAAGCATCCTACTTTAGTTGGGCCGAATCGGAATTAACTTCAAATGCGAAAAAAATTTTGGTCCATTGCAAATAAATTATTAGGCAAAAAAAAATAAGTCAAACAATGCATTTTTGACTTGTGGTACTCTAGCTGAAATTGCAAAAGTTTTTGAAGAAAATTTTTCCAACAAATGCCATACTAATTTTAGCAACTCAAATTTAGAACAGTGTTGGAGTAATGTCGGGCAGCAATTTTCTTATGAACCGATAACAGAGTTAGAAATTATTAGTACAATGCCTCCAGATCTTGTCTTCTGGCTGATATTCCTGATTATTTGTTTAAAGGTTGCATACCTGTCCTTGTTTTCCCTTTGGTCTATTTGTTTAATCTCTCTATTTCGACTGGCAAATATCCTACAAAATGGAAGTAGGTTACAATTTGTCCAATTCCCAAAAAATCAACTGCCGTGGGTATTGGTAATTTTCGCCCTATCACTCTGATTATTATTCCAGCCAAGCTGTTGGAGACTATAATTGCTATTCATCTATCTGAGTTTATTGATAATTATTTGCCGGACTCTCAGCATGGCTTTTGGAAACATTGATCCACTCAGACTAATCTTGCAACTTTGACTCAGATTCTCTTGCTCCATTTAGATCGCAGGAATCAGGTTGACGTGATTTACTTGGATTTCTCAAAAGCTTTTGATCACGTCAACATTGAACTACTAATTCACAAACTAAACTTCATTGGTCTTTCTAATACTTTATGCAGTTGGTTTAGTTCGCTGCTCACTGATCGTTGTTCTTGCTCCGTGCCTG
This sequence comes from Rhysida immarginata, assembly GCA_023313115.1. Lineage (NCBI taxonomy): Eukaryota > Metazoa > Arthropoda > Chilopoda > Scolopendromorpha > Scolopendridae > Rhysida > Rhysida immarginata. Next base: position 1,397,332 of record JAHWFO010006337.1, read on the forward strand.
TGGCTTGGAAACTGGTCCTTATAAGATTCGTAGCGTAGTCCCACAGGGCTCCCCGCTAGGTCCTATTTTGTTTAACGTTTCTATTGCTGACTTACCTTATGCAGTTTCATCGAAGCGTATTGGCTTCTTATTTTATGCTGACGATGTCAAAATCTTTTGTCGCATTTCCAGCTGGACTGATTGTGCTCTTTTACAGACAGCTTTGAATGACATCTATGATTGGGCATCGGGAAATGGACTATCCCTTAATCCCGATAAATCCTATGTGATATCTTTTACAAGGAAAGTTTCTTCTTATTACTTTGATTACTTTTTGCAAGATAATATTATTGAAAGAAAGAATTCAGCTGTCGATCTCTGTATTATATTTACGAATAACCTTTCATTTGCTGAACATATTGATTCACTAACACGTGACATTTGTCGGAGACTAGGTACTTTGAAAAGGCTAACCAACTTTTTGCTAAACCCGTCTTTTCTCTGTCTGCTTAAGAGCATCCTTCTTGCAAAACTACTGTACTGTATCAGGATATGGTACAGTACTCCTACGCAGAAGATGCTCTTTCTGTATAATATATTGATTAAGCGTTTCTTTTTGGCGAAGTTTCCTACATTTAAAGTGAATGATCATTTTCACAAAACTTTTGATATTTTTAATATAATAAAAAATGTCTTTTTTAATATTTTTATGGGGATCTTACACAACCGTATAAAGGTTAGTCAAATCTCCAATTTTCTTCAGTATCATTCAGTCCGCCCTCTTCGTGCTAATAAAAACTTGATTATGAAATACAGGTGGAGGACGCACGTTTCGGATGTCAACCCCTTGGTCAAATTATTAATTCATTTTTAATTTTTATAGTGATCCTCAATTTTTAGGCATTAATCTTGATACATACAGTATCAACATAGATATATTTTTTTGTAAAAATTTATTGCTTTGTTTACACTTTTGTTCTCTCTGCTTGTAATTTAGACATAATTTTATTAATCATTTTTCTTTATTATTTTTTTTATTTAGTTTTTAATTTTTGATTATTTAGTTTTTAATTTTGTAATTATGTGTACGTCTTTATTTTTGATTTTTTTTTCTTCTTGTAATTCGTTGCTAATGCGTTTTTCATTAACCCTGTTTTTGGGCAGTTTGCCTGTAGGGGGCAACATGGGGCTTTCCCCTCTGGATTATCTGGTGGGGTATTCCCTCACTGTTGTTACAATTATTATTATTTAATATTATTTATATGCATTTTATAAAAAAAAAAAAAGATGGTAGCTTGGAAATATATTTAGTAAATGAATTACACATTCCCATACAAGTTAAAAAAAATTTAAAAAAGAGAAAAAAAAATTATCGAAGACGGGATTTGAACCCTGAACACGATAATAATCTACTATTGCTAAAATCCAAAGTCCGTCTGTTTTGTCTCTTTATAGACTCTGCCCCTGCAAGAGATACCTCAGAACCACCTTTTTTTATGGATACTTTTGGCCGTGTAGGGGGCGATAAGGGGGATTTTTATTCCAATTTCGGGTTTTTTCCCCACAAAAATTTTTTTAAATAAATTCATTATTCCTGCATCTCTATGGAGTTTTGTTTGCGTTGTGCAGTTTGTGACGTCATGTTAGTTTGCCAATGGGTTTCTTTGTGCGTGAGGTGATTGTGATTTAGCGTGTAGATGTTAACAACACAGTAACGTAACTATACTAAGCATGGAAATAGAATTTTTAAGAAAATTGTTGTAAATAAAGCAACAATGCGTGGAAAAAGAATTTTTATGAAAATTAATATCGCCAAAGAATACTGGACGGCCTCTGCTGGGGGAATATGAGAAATGAATTATAGCCAACATTTATCCTAAAGGTGCATGAGTGATATCCTATGTAAATAAATATGTTATTTATTTTTATTTTCCTGTATATGTCCTTATAAAAAATTAAGCTGAGTTCTTTATATATTACTGTAGTTTTTGTTGTTAATGTAGTAATTTGTTGTCCTTTATTGTTCAGATGCCAATTTTTATTTTAATAGCTATTTTGATGTCCTAGGGTATTATATAAAAAAAAACTAAACTCTATTTACAACAACAAATAATGTAAATACTAAATGTTTGAGTTTGTGTCACAATCTTTATATGCGATAGTAAAGACAGTCATTAAATCTTTGGCCGCAATTTTAGTCTCCTAACTGGACCAGATAATACGATCAAAATATTTGTTATTGTACAGAAACTGGTTAGTAAGATTTCAGTTAACTGATGGGGACAAATTCTATTACTCCAAGTCATTAATGATATCCTATATTAAATACTGGGGAAATGAGAAAGAAACGTTTTTCTTTTAAAAAAAAATAAACACTATGTGTAGCTGAAAATTTTAGTTCTTAGCCAGTGTAACGTGCTAGTAATTGGTACTGCAATTACCCACACGTTCAGCAAAACTAAAGGAGAAACCTCTAGACAAACATAAAAAGCCCCCCTCCTCCATTCCCTTTGTTATGCTAGTGAAAATACCTTAAACTTCAAAAATTATACGTCTTGAAATTAAAGAAAGGAACTCCCTCTGAATACCCAATTAAATAAGAGCAACGCGGGGATACGAAAAACTTTGACCAAAAGATTAAAATCGCAAATAAAAGAAACCCAACTTAAAGTATCGTGGTACGATTCTTTAACTAAGAAAAAAAAACATAAACAAATCCTTTTAGTTAATTAACTCCCAACCGAGTTACCTTTTGAACTTAGTCAAAAAAATGGGCGTAAAGAAATCAACAAAGTTCCAAATAAATATTTTTCTTTATTACACCTTTTTTTTGTTAAATAAAGAAAGCAATGCTCTATGAAGACAAATGGTTCCGAAGGATGACACACAAAGACAAAAATCAATCGGTCCAGAGAATCAGGAAGTCCGTTGAAGGCCCGAGGAACCTGACCGCCTCAGAGAGAATTGCGACGGGACAAAGCTCACTACGCAGCTGCAGTAGGCTGACTGATGACCAAAGAAGATGAGAGCTGTCGACAGCTTTACAAGCAAAGGGTAGAACTCGTAACCCAGGACCAATCAGAGGAGCTAGTAGATGGACGGAAGAGCGCTAAGGTTAGGTAAACGGGACTCTGAGCAAAGACAGATAAGTATTTGGAAATAAAAAAAAATTAAATTTGACAAGATAATAAAAAAAAGTATCAAAAGAAGCAAACAAAATTACAAATGAATATTCAGAAGAATGCTATAGTGAAAGAAAAATAAAAAAAAACAGGAACCTCCACAAACGTTACCTAAAGGTGAAAAAAAAGGACACTGACTAATAATAAATTACGTGAGAAGCTTAAAAGACAAAGTGGATTATTGGGACGAAGGTGACGGACGAAAAGTAAACGAACAAAGGGTTGCGGACAGCACTGGAGGGAAGAACAAAGACTCAAACAAGAATGAGGTCCTGGAAAAGAAAAACGAAAGTATAAATAAAATGAAAAAAAAAATAAAAGAAAATTAAAGATTAAATAGAGCTAGCTGATTAGATTCACAAAAAAAACAAAAAAAAATAATAGCAAGAACACAAGCGCAATTTAAAAGTAGAATCTAAAATATTAAAAACTGGCTTTGAATTCAATAGGTAGTTGGAACCTGCGTTGGAAACTAGTATGGACAACATATGGCTCGAAATTTCTGAATTTTTAAATGGTCCGGTGAGAGTCGATCGGTTCGAGGGCAACGCTAACTGAACACTTCTACAAGAAGATCCGTTGACCAAAATGGGTTGTGATGGTGGAGAACATGATGAGTTGTCTTGGACGATAACTGGTAGTCGGCAATAGGCTAAACGCTCCCGATCAGCACTGGCGGTGAGGAGAAAACCCAGCTCAAAAGGCTAATGCCGATCAAGAACAACACCTCGAGGAGGAGAAAACCCGGCTCATCTGCAGTGAACATAAGTCTATGCCGAAGTCTTCGTAGGGAAAACCTAAGGCGACTTATTCATCCTATGGCTGGAAAAGAATGTATAACAGATTCTGTGATGAAATAACATAAACAACTCATAATAGGCTGGTCGGAAGTAAGGAAGACGTCATCGTGGCCTAATAAGTTGACCCACACGTTAACCGTGGCAGAATCCAGGAAACCAAGAGTGTAAGAGTAGAAGGTAATGTGCTATAGTTGCAATGGGAAAAAACTAAGTCCTGACTATTGACTTTGAAGACATGATTGGTAGGACCATGCGGAGAGCAATAGATTTTCCGCAAGTCAACGATGAGGCCAAGAAGAGAGCACTCACTCAACTCAGACCAGAAGTAAAAGTGTCCACAAAAATTATCTCTCTTCAGGGAAAAATTTTTTTTAATATCACCAGGACACGAGACACGTAGACTCGCGCTCCGAGAAAAAAAAATAACGTGACGCTCTAAAAGACTAACTCCAGATAACAAAGGTCAATTTAAATATCAACAATCGCACGCAAAAGTGGAGTGGAAAAAGAAAGCGTAGTGCGCAATTCAAACAATCTGTTTAACTACATGTTCTTAAAGAAAAAAAATTAAAACAATAAAGATAAAATTTTTTTCAGAGTATTTCAAAAAATTTATAATTATTCTTACAAATAAATATTGAATCAGACGATTCATAAATTTATAATTATTCTCTTCATTAAAATCTCAAATTCTCTAAATCGTAACCACGATAAGAACGAAAAGACAATCTCTAGGCATTTTTCGATCTGCTTTAAGCAAAAGAATCAACACTTAAGGAAAAGTGAAAATTTTAGATTCTATCAACCGATTGTTGTTCTAAAAAACTTCAAGACAGGCAAAAAAAAAATCGTCCAAGCCATAGCTAAATTAAACACTTACTATGTTTTAGTTCATAAGATATGAGTGAAATAAGAATTGGCCCCTTTAGCCGCAAAAAATCGGTTTTATAAAGGAATAAAGTCCCAAAATCTTAAATTAGTCACACAATGACCTGGCCAGGCCTCATTTAGAGGAAAGTAATTAAATATTTCCTCAAATCTAAAAAGGACCGATACGCAAGGGATAGTTAACCAAAATAAACACTCATATGGTAGAAAAAAAAAATCATATTAAAACAACGCGAACCGAACGAGTCTTGTGAACCCTTTAATTATGCATTAGGAGGGGGAACACTGTAACCTCCAAAGAACTAAACAAGAAGTATAGGGAAAAAACTTAGCCAACAACAGGGACACCCGTCTCCTACCACAAATCAACCAATCGGTTCAATTACTACCGGCAAGAAAGAAAACAGAAACATCGGCTCAATCCCCTTGTAGAAGGTAAACAACGATGGAGTAGGAAGCGCATCGCGAGTACCACGGTCGGTCAATAAGGAAAACAGAGCTGCTAACGTTCATAAAGTCGTAGCAATGGGGCTAGGACAAGTAAAATTCCGCGATTCACTTACACGTTCTGAAAAAAAAGAAACGGTACGCTACACCAGTTACGAGGGTTAAATCCAGTTTTAAAAACGAGGATTTTTTTTTCTCAAGAAAAACTCTAAACGAAAAAAAAAAAACCTGAAGCTTTATTGAATGCTTTATTTCTTAAAATATTTCTGATTTAATTACTCATGAGCATGCGAATAAAAACTGAATCATTCAGTATCTGTATTATGCTGTGTCCATAAATTTAATAAGTAGTGAAAAACTTTCCATAGCTCTGAGGTTCGTTGTTGTGTCAGTGATTACAAAATCTGAAGAAATTATTAACACCAACATTCTTAGCATTTTGGCAGAAGAAAAAGCTGTAAAATCTGGAAACTATAATTGTTTGTTGATTGAATTAGACTTGTCAGCATCAGGTTTTACAAAAATTTTCAATGTTGATTTTAATCAGACCAAAGTTCCACAACATTTAGTAAATGCCAATTTAACTCCCGAAGCAAAATCAACGTTTCATTGGGGTTGTTTGTTTCATTAGTACGAGGCATGTTTTTTAAGTAAGTACCGTTTTGCGATTCCGCCGCCACAGCGCTACGGTCGGCGTTCCGCGCATGCGCGCTGGTTAACTACATCTCTTGTCTACGCACTGACGCCATTACAATCTGATTCTTCATTGTATACGTTGTTTACTGAGTGTTTAAGATGCCTCCGACAATCGTGAGTCCCGCCGATTGTGAAGTACGGGCTGTTATACGATTTCTTAGTGCTAAAGGCGTAAAACCGATCGATATTCATCGTGAGATCTGTGAAGTGTACGGACAAAACATTATGAGTGATGGAATGGTAAGGAAATGGGTGAGAGCATTTAAAGATGGCCGCACAAATGTGCATGATGAAGAACGGAGTGGGCGTCCTTCGGTCGTTAATGAAGATTTGGTGCAGAAAGTGGACGAAAAGGTGAGAGAAAACAGACGCTTTACAATTTCATCATTGTGCGACTGCTTTCCTCAATATTCTCGTAGTGTTTTGTATCGCATTGTGACCGAGAACTGGAATTACCGGAAATTGTGTTCTCGTTGGGTTCCAAAAATGTTGACGGATTTGCACAAAACCCAACGTTTAGGCAGTGCATTGACTTTCCTTGAGCGGTACCACAATGAAGGTGAAGATTTTTTAGACCAAATTGTTACTGGTGACGAAACATGGGTGGCCTACGTCACACCAGAATCGAAACAACAATCCATGGAATGGCGACATTCATCATCACCCAAAAAAGTGAAGTTTAAGCAAACAATTTCTGCCCGGAAAATCATGTGCACAGTTTTTTGGGACAGAAAAGGAGTATTGCTAGTGGAGTTTCTGCCTCGTAATGAGACAATCAATGCAGCGTCTTATTGTGAGACATTGAACAATCTGCGTCGTGCAATCCAGAACAAAAGACGTGGCAAGTTGAGTAAGGGTATCGTTTTGCTGCATGACAATGCCCGTCCACATGTGGCTAATCGGACCAAAGATCTCATCAAATCTTTTAAATGGAAAACTCTAGATCATCCTCCATACAGCCCTGATCTGGCGCCCAGCGACTACCATTTGTTCATGCACTTGAAGAAACACCTGGGTGGTCAGCGTCTTCAAGACGATAACGAAGTCAAAACATTTGTGATACAGTGGTTAACAAGTCAGGCGGCAGAATTTTATGAGGAGGGTATTCAAAAACTGGTGCCACGTTATGACAAGTGCCTCAATATTCACGGAAATTACGTAGAAAAGTAGATTAAGGTACAGGCTTTCATGTAAAAATAAAATTATTGCGATATCTTTGCACGTCTTTTTTTAATTCCAAAACGGTACTTACTTAAAAAACATGCCTCGTATATGTTGTCTATAGTAACAACCGTCCCATTCATGTATATGGCCAATCTGTATTTCCTAATGAATACAGAGCCCAAAGACTGTCATGGAGTTTTCAATGTGACAAAGAGACACCAATCACTAATTTACACGTTTGTGGCAATCACTATGTGGCAGAAACTAAATTACACATATTATTGTCAATTTTTATGCAATGAGGATAGAATTACCTTTAGCATTAGAAGAGAAATTGACATTACTCAGAATGAGTAACGATTTGAGAATCAAGAGGTTATGGTTTTTTACTAAAAGTTCCTTTGATTGTCCTCAGACGTGTCAGAATAATTATATAAGAAATATTCATAAAAAAGAGCTCAATAAATTTTTATTTTCGTTTTTTTCCCCCTTGAAAAAAAGTAAAAATATCCGCAAAAAATCCCGTTTTTAATTATTAAATTAATTATTAATTAAAATAATTAAAAAATTTTAATTTAAACCTTTATTTATTTTATGTGTGAACGAAAACAGTTGAAAATGAGCCTTTAACAACGAACACACTAAAAACCAAAAAATACAACACAGAAAATTTGAAAATGGACACAATTAATCATACCAGTTATTATAATAACAATTCACTATTAAAAATCCCCTTTATAGACTCGGAGATTCTATAAATCACCTTTTATTGTTTATTTTGGCCGCCTAGGAGACGCTGGGATGGGAAAAGGGGGAGGGTTTAGTTCCAGTTTTGTAGTTTTTTACTTTAAATATTTTTTTTCTTCAAAAATTCAGTTTTTATACATGTCAATAGAATTTTGTGTGCGTGGATCAGTTTGTAACGTCATGGTTTTATTTCTAATGTGTTTTGTTAATTTGATTGAGCGTGTAGAGCTCCCACCATCAACAGCAAACGAACCACTGACTTAGAAAATATAGGGGATGGACAGAATAATAGGAACACCTTTCGATTTAGACGTTTGGTCGAATATCTATTAAAATAATAAAAGCATATTGACCTCATATTGAGTTCATATCAGCTTAAGGAGAAGAAATTGATACCGGTGTCCGGTCCAAAAATAAAAATTTGGAGAAAGCCTTTTATCCTATTGTTTGAGAGCAACTGGAATTCAACTCCTTCTATTGGCGATATCTTTCTGAATTTTTACGATATTTGATTGGGCTTTTTATGAAAGTAGCTCTCAAACAAAACGATAAGGGGTAATAAATTATGCCAAAAAAAATATTTTGGTTACGCTTGCGCATATAAACATTATTTACCATAATTTTTGGCAGTAATGCCGCAGCGACTGATACGCCGCAGCAGCAAAAATTTAACATAAATGTAAAATCTCCGACAGTAATGACGCGGCGGCCGATACGCCCCCCCCCCCCCCCACCATACACACAATCGGTAATCTTAAAACAGTTTTCTTATGTGCTTCAAAAAAAGTAATACGCATTTGAGTGGGAAAAAATTTTTAATTTCGTACATATAATATATTTCTGCATACATTTCCTCCAGCACCGAATACAATTTTCGTCGTGTCCTAACTGCCTCGCTGCTGCACGATTGCTCTTAGGCCTTTTCAATCTTGGCTGTTAGTTTGAAAGCTGCTGTATAGCTTGCATGTTGCTTTGGCGTATTTGAAACATAATCTGCTCATGGTGAAGATATACTCCACTGTGCCCTTGTTTATTGTTCGGGAAAACTCAGATTTTTTATGTAAAAATAGATATAATTTTATTTGTAATTAATTATTCTATTTTTTCTATTCTTAAAATTTTATTTACTGTTTTGCAGACAGTGATTGTTGAGTATATATTGTTTTAATAAATGTTAATTAAAAAATCTCCACGTGATTATCACTGTCTGTAGTTAGTTGTCCCTCGCGAATAATTTTCGTGATCACGAGGATGTGTGTCCCACTTTTGTTGATGTTCTCTCTGTGGTTACTGTTTTTTTTTATTTCAGACAGACCACTTCTAGCTTCTGGCTTGACCAGAAGTCCCTCCTTCTGGTCCTCCACGTCCTTACTAGCCTGCAGCATAACGTTCAACTTCCATTTATCATTTTCATTCCAATAATCTGCAAATTACTCCTACCCTGCCGTTCGATGTTTAGCTTCTTATTGAATTTCTCACTTTCTCGCGGCAGCCATGATTCTTTACCGAGCAGCATTGTTTTGTGGGTTTACCCATAAGGTAATAATGAAATTTCTTTTAATGCTATTTCAACAATAACGCGCATAAGGGACGCCATGCTGCACATTTTCAATCTTATTCCCCATTAATAATTAATTATTATTTAGCAGTCTTTCTTTAGACATTATATGGGAAATTTTGAAATTTCTTTTCCTTATTCTTTATAAGGAATTGGTCTGTCTCAATTTTTTTTATATTTACTCTCAATTCGCTCAATGTAGCGATTAATATTTCTCGTTACAGTGTTTTGCTGTATTTAACGTACATTCAAGTATTTCTTTATTTTATTCCGAGAAATATTTTCTTTTGTAATTGAGATCGCAATGCCTATTCCTCAATTAAATCATATTGTATAGAACATTCTTTTGTACAGAATTTTTGTATTTTATAAATAAATATCGCAATTTTTAAACCAAAATAAAAGTCTTTTTACGAGCCACGTTTACTCTTAAGTTTTGGGGTTCTTTCTTTTAAAGTACCACCCATTAAATTCTATTTATTTTGCTTCCCCCTCTGAACATATGGTAGCAGAGCGTGGTTTCTTTCTTTTATTTTAATACAATATGGAAGAATCATATTTTGAAGAGGGTCGTTCTCTCCCTAGGCCAACGAGTGCCAATTATATTCAATGGACGTATCGAGTTTTAACCTTTCTCGAAACCAAAGGGCTAGTCAAATGTGTCCAAGAAAAGATCTCTCTCCCTATAGAAGCATCAGCCAGCTCATCCATGCGCCTTGATTGGGCTAGAGTATGGCATTACCTCCTGAGTATGGTGAGTGATGATATTGTCATCATGCTTCAAGATGACAATCCCTATTAGTGATGTCAAGATCCGGATAATTCAAGATCCGGATATCCGGATCTTTTTTTCGGACCTAGGTCCGAGATCCGACAACCGGATGTTGGTCAGAAATCCGAGACACGGAACTTGGATCCGAGATCCGAAAATCGGATCCTAGACAGGAAATTGTGTATATGCAAACTTTTTCTGAAAGCAGTTTATAAAAGCTTTTATTAAGTGATAGCCTAGTCCTCTTAAGTCCTAATTAGTCTTAATACGCATCCAGCGAAAGGATCCGAAATCCGGATCCGATATCCGAGATCTGAAATCCGGATTCAGATATTTCTAGATCCGAATCCGGATATTATCAGATCCGAATCAGAGATCCGGATCTAACGGACATCACTAATCCCTATACATTGTGGGAAGCAATTAAGCGTCGATATGGAAGGCCGGATTCAGTGACACAGGCTGAAATAATGCAGCGTCTCTCAGCCTTGCGTTTCTTAGACGCTGATGATCCGAATGCCTATGTAGCAAGAGCGCTACAAATCCGTGCTCAGGCTGGAGCAGTGTCCCTGGTTCTGGATGATAAAATTTTGATTAACCATATGGTCGCAGGTCGACCTTCAACTTATACTCCATTGAGACTCGCGGTCCAATCAAACCCATCAATGTCAATTGAAACCTTCCTGAGTCAACTAAATGTGGTTTTTAAGGACCACACCATGCTAAATTCCTCAATAGGTGTAGCTTTGCATGCCACCTCTGTTTCTTCCCCGCGTCCACATCCAAATGCCCGTCGAACAAATAACATAACATGCCATAATTGTGGAGGCCGAGGACACATAAAAATGGTTTGTCCGCCCAAAATTTATCCCACTACTACAGGTCCAGCTACTTCACGCATCGCGATACCCCCTCGTTCGCAGGATCCTGCATCAACAAAGCGCATGCCTTGTGCATCAGCTTTACCTCCTAAGCGTAAGCCTCCCAAATCAGGTACAAAAAGACAAAGCAAGAAACCTGCATCCAACGGTGTTGGTGTTCCAAACAAGGATTGGATAGTTGACACGGGCAGCTCATTAGACGTAATTAAAGAAAAACAGTTCTTTGATTCTTTTCAAAGCTGTCATAAGCGGATACATACTGCAGACTCTAAGAAAACGATTGCTGCCATCGTACTTGTGTGGCAAGCGTGTAATTAGATTCAGGAGCAGTTCTAAAACTCCATGACACGCTTTATGCCCCAAACGCGCGCCTTAATCTTGTCTCCATGAGTCAATTATCAAAGCAGGGTTACAGTCTTCACTTCGGCCCAACTGGTTATTCCATTACTTCACCCAAGGGCACGACCATCGCTGCGCAGGAGGGCGTGGAAGACCTCCTGTTCCTTAACGTGGTCTCAAATATCCATTCAGTTTCCCGAACGGACACCCGTTACTTTCAATGGCTGTCACTTATAGTGACATTCACAATGCATTGGGCCATCCGTCATCAAAAAAATTCACCGCAGCCCTGAAACACCATAGCATGCGCGGTCTTGAAGTTTTGCCGTCATTAATTGATGACCAACCATGTGTTCCATGCCTTCAGGTACGATTGCAACGCCCCTCACAGCATTGTACTAGGTCAACGGTCAACACATCCTTTACAGCTACTTCACGTGGATACAGTGGGACCAATGCCTACTACTTCTATCCATGGAAACAAATTCCTGTTAGTAGCCGTCAATGATTTCTCACGAAAAACTTTCGTCTGTGCTACTCCGACAAAAAGTGAAGTGCCAAAAGCGTTAATAGACTTAATACTAAAGCTACAACGCTCTACAGGACAAAATCTGGCATATATATGTTCCGATAATGGAACAGAATTCACCAATGCGGAGCTAGGTGAGTTCTGTACGAAGCAAGGCATATCTCAACAATTCACCGTTCCTGAGAACCCCCAGTCAAATGGTGTTGCTGAGAGAACCGTACGCTCCATTTGCGATGGAATTCGAGTTCTAATTGCATCGTCAAAAGTTCCGCACCGATTCTGGGACCATGCTGCGACTACAGCAGCATTTAATCTGAATTCTTTGCCTAGACGAGGTCAAACTAAGACCCCTGAAGAGATATGACCCAAAAAGAAACCGATCATCAAATATTGAGCTCCTTTCGGTAGCCTGGTATACTATTATATAAGTCGCACCGATCAAAATTTGACGCTCACGCCAAAAGTGGTGTTTTTATGGGATACTCCGCATCATCTCCTGGGTACCTTATTTATGTGCTCAATGAGAGCAAGTTTTTACGAGCACGTGCCATTCGTTTCTTTCCTCAGGTATTTCCAGAGTTCACAAGAAAATCAGATCCATCATCTGTTCCTCTGGTATTTCCAATTCATATGGAATCCCCAGTCTTTGAAGCACCACAGCCTGAGGAACCATATATTATTCAGAGTGTACCACCAATCTCACCCATTTTAACATTAGACGAGAAAAGAATGCAGGCCCTAACTGATACTGAGGACACGCTAGTGGTCACACCTCCATCAGAAACCACATCGATGGAAGATGCTCCAGTTTGTTCGTCTAAATCACCAGTGAACCAACCACCCATTGAAGTCCCACAACCGGTATTACGACGTTCACAAAGATTAAAAGAGAAGGCAGAAAAACAGCGTGCCGCCTTATGTCATCCTGACTTTACTGACTCCGACTTGCTAATCACTCCGCCAATCACACCCCAGTCTTATGAACAAGCACTCGCTTCTCCCCAACATCATCAATGGGAAGAGGCCATGCAAGATGAATTGAATTCACTCATGCTTCATCATGTCTGGGATTTAGAACTTCCACCACCAAATGTCAAAATTTTAAAGAGCAAATGGATCTACCGCATCAAATACAATCCTGATGGTTCGGTGTCCAGATTCAAGGCAAGGTTGGTGGCTATCGGCTCGTCACAAGTCTACAGGAGCCAGTATGAGTTAACTTTCTCACCTGTCATCAGATTGGAATCCCTCCGCTTACTGTTTGCCATAGCTGCAAATACAGGGATGTCACTGTGCCAGTATGACATCAAATCTGCATATCTTCACGCACCGATAGACTACACAATATATCTATCGCCACCCAAGGGATTATCAACGTCAGTTAATCACGTCTGCAAATTGCGTAAATCACTGTACGGCCTCAAACAAAGTGGAAGATGCTGGTACGTAAAATTGTGTCAGCTTCTTACCCGATTAAAATTCACCCCATCCAGAGCAGACGATTGTTTTTTCTACTACACCAATGCTGGGTGCACCATTCTCTTAACAGTCTACGTGGATGACATCGCGGCAACAACAACAAATGTCTGCATCCTAACCTCCATTATGGAGAAAGTGAAACAAGAAATCGACCTCGTGAGTTAGGAGTGGTAAAGCATCTGCTAAGTATGAGTGTGTCACAAGTGAACGGTTCAATTCATCTGTCACAGGCACATTATATCAAGCAAATCCTGCATGATGATGGCCTTCAAGACATCAAACCAAAGACCATGCCACTAAGCCCTCATGTGAACCTTGATGATACTGCGGATTCACAACCGGTCGATTCTACCAATTACCAATCTCTTCTCGGTTCCTTAATGTATGTAATGACTTGCACGCGGCCGGATATAGCTTTTGCAATTACTAGGCTGTCGACATATGCTAAATCGCCTACACATTTGCATATGACTGCTTTTAAGGGTATCGCTTCTTATCTTAAACACACCTGCGACACATCACCCGTTTTTACCCCATCTAGGGTCCTTTGTGCGCATTCGCTGACGCTAGCTGGTGTGTCACCCCACAGAGTAAAGGATGCTCTGGAATTTTGATCAAAATAGGGAAAAATAACCTGGTCTTCTAAGAAGCAACGTTTAGTCGCCCTGAGCAGCTGCGAAGCCGAAATAATCGCTATAAACGAATGCGTGAAGTCACTGAAATGTCTTTGGGACCTCATAACCGAGTTAGGACAAGGGGAGTTTGTTTCTTCCCCCACAATCATTTATACTGACTCAACGTCTGCCATAGCATGTCTGGGAGCATTAGAATCGAAGAGTAGGACAAGACACATCTTGAGATTGCATAATTTCATCGCGCGAGAAATTAATCTTCAGAATGTGATTCTTACCTACTGTTCTTCCTCCGACATGCCGGCAGACGCACTAACGAAACCTTTACCTGCCCCTGCTTTACGCAGATTCCTGGATTTGTTATCCTTATCTGAGCAGGATAAGTAATTATTTTTATATTAAATTACTTAACTACTCTTCTTCTTCTTCTTCTTCTTCTTCTTCTTCTACACAGCCAGTTAAATTACTTAACTCATTGGTTTGCTGGCCTACACGAGGGTATTTACAAAGTTTATCTAGTTCCTTTAAACTTCATAATTGCAAAGTTATATACTTCGCGGGATGAGAGGGGTTCTAAACGTAATATTTTTTGTTAAATGACTTTAGCTTTAAAATCACAAAAAGATATTTTTTGGCCTAGTTCTTACCTTACGTGAAGGCAGTAACCACATTGGTTTTTTTAACTACACGATATACATATATTTTTTTTACATTTTTTAACGTATTGTACGTTTAACATACATTTTAATTATGGTATACCAAAATGCAAAATATACTTTTTGTCGTCTTTTGCTAAAAAAGCAAAACATACTGTGTGCGCACACAAAAAATGAAAGGAAATAATAAATGCATAAATGTTTTTTTTGTTTACTGTAACTCAGACAATTTTTTTTTGAATCTGTATATGTAACGTCAGTACCTAAACTTCTACTTGTACAAATGACCGTCATTTTTTTTTTTTGTGTTCAAGAAAATTACAGGGGGCTTTGTTCGGGAAAACTCAGATTTTTTATGTAAAAATAGATATAATTTTATTTGTAATTAATTATTTTATTTTTTCTATTCTTTAAGTTTTTTTTACTGTTTTGCAGACAGTGATTGTTGAGTATATATTGTTTTAATAAATGTTAATTAAAAAATCTCCACGTGATTATCACTGTCTGCAGCTAGTGGTCCCTCACGAATAATTTTCGTGATCACGAGGATGTGTCCCACTATTGTTGATGTTCTTTCCATGGTTACTGTTTTTTTTATTTCAGACAGACCACTTCCAGCTTCTGGCTTGACCAGTCGTCCCTCCTTTTGGTCCTCCAAGTCCTTACTAGCCTGCAGCATAACGTTAAATTTCCATTTATCATTTTCATTCCAATGCTCTGCAAATTACTCCTACCCTGCCGTTCGATGTTTAGTTTCTTATTGAATTTCTCACTTTCTCGCGGCAGCCATGATTCTTTACCGAGCAGCATTGTTTTGCGGGTTTACCCATAAGGTAATAATGAAATTTCTTTTAATGCTATTTCAACAATAACGCGCATAAGGGACGCCATGCTGCACATTTTCAATCTTATTCCTCATTAATAATAATTAATTATTATTTTGCAGTTTTTCTTTAGACATTATATGGGAATTTTGAAATTTCTTTTCCTTATTCTTTATAAGGAATTGGTCTGTCTCAATTTTTTTTATATTTAATCTCAATTAGCTCAATGTAGCGATTAATATTTCTCGTTACAGTGTTTTACTGTATTTAACGTACATTTAAGTATTTCCTTATTTTATTCCGAGAAATATTTTCTTTTGTAATTGAGATCGCAATGCCTATTCCTCAATTAAATCATATTGTATAGAACATTCTTTTGTACAGAATTTTTGTATTTTATAAATAAATATCGCAATTTTTAAACCAAAATAAAAGTCTTTTAACGAGCCACGTTTACTCTTAAGTTTTGGGGTTTTTTCTTTTAAAGTACCACCCATTAAATTCTATTTATTTTGCTTCCTCGTCTGAACAAATTAGGCCTTTTCAATCTTGGCCGTTAGTTTAAAAGCTGCTGTATAGCTTGCACATCGCTTTGGCGAATTTGAAACATAATCTGCTGATGGTGAAGATATACTCCACCGTGCCCTTGCTTATAATATTACTAATAATAATAATAATAATAATAATAATAATAATAATAATAATAATAATATATAATACGAGGGTTGGGGCAAAAGTCATGGCAACTATTTTTTTTGTTGAAGATACCAGTCCGGTTGGAAAATGCGACATATACAGACGAAAAGACAAGGTATTAACTACATGTGTGGACAATGAATAGCACTGAAATATCGTAACACATTAATTTATTACGGTAGTATACAGGGGCAATATGGCCTTCACGACTGCTCATCACTGGTTGACACACGTCCTTGCTGAAACTTTCCTACCCACCGTGCTACTGTACGGTATGGTATGGCATTATTCCCAAGGGCTTCCACTAATTCACTGTGACATTCCATTGCATTTCTCCCTCGGAGAACGGCTATTTTAATGTAAGCGCGCTGCTCAACACGGGTTACTTCCATCTCGCACGACACTCACCAACTGACTGATTTCACAGCCCTCGCTGCGCTGCTACCAGCTATCACAGAGCCATCTGTTGTTCTGCATACACTCAATGCCTGCAGAACTTCCACATGACACATATATGTTTGTGAACCGTTCACATATCTACAAGAAAAAAAATAGTTGCCATGACTTATTCCCCAACCCTCGTATATAATAAAATATTGGTGTATCTAACATCTCTCAAGCGTTCTTGTGACCGTTTAAAACCGCGCACGTGCTCGTGAATCTTTCTGATAGTCAGCCTCGAGCGTTAAAACGCAAAAATCTAGTACGAGAAAAACGAAACTTTAGAGAAAATTCGAAACCTAAGAGAAAAAATTTTAAAAAATAAAAAATATAAAACAATCTTAGCTTTTATCTTCAGCTCCTTCGCCCCTACCATGTATCCAGCTATAAGAAATTTTAATTAAAAAACAGAAAACAAATGCGTCAACAGGCAACTTGTTCTCCTTAAAGAAAAATTTCGTTTTCCGTTTTCAGTATACTCCTGTGCGTGTGCGCGCGCCAATCATAAGCTGGCTGCGGGAGTTGGCCGTTGTGTGGCGGGAGCGAGCGAGTGTGCGACGTTGCCATCACCTAAAAGGGAAGATTCTTTGTTAAAAAAAAACGTATATCCTGACGTGTTTTGTGCCTTCAGATTCATTACAAACTATAAACACATTTGGAACAGACTTCGAGATGGGATACGCTTTCACTGTCGGCCATTATTGCGAAGCGTAAGTGATCAGGCACGCTTGAACGTGATCAGATTTGAAAGTTGATAATGTTGGTCGTGTAGTGAACGATAAGAGCAGGAAGTTTTTAGATGCAGTGCTCACGTTGACCGATGAACATAGGTGGACTGGCAGCCTAAATCGTACCAGGCAGGTACCGGGAAAAATCGGCCCTCAATCACGAGAAAGTAAAGGCATCCGTCCGCCTCCCCGGGTTTTTTCCCAGTTACCCGGTGGTTCAATCTGCCGCTGTAGATGAACGCTCACACTCGATTACTATCGGAGTGAATTTTTAATTAAAAGGATGCGAATTCATCGCTAAATTCATAAATAAATATAAATCAAGTAATATATTGTCACTACTCATGTTATATTTTTGAGAGAACGATATGAAGTAGGCCTAAAATCGTGGGTAGAATTTTTTTTTTTTTTTTTTTTTAATTTTTGTAAAATCTCCGACAGTAGCGCCGCGGCGGCTGATACACCGCACACGCCAAAATTTTCACTTTTATTAACTGTGCATTCTGAATATAAATTATTAAGAAATTTTAATTAAAACTATTCAGCAAATATGAAACTAAGCAACTTTAACGAGTCTTAAACATTCTTTATCCATCGATGTTTCAGCACTCAACAATAGCCTAATAATACAAAGTCTGTACACTCCGGGGTTTCCTTTGATTCCCGATTTCCATCTGCGCATGCCCAACCACCTAGCGGACGGCCCCACAATCATGTTTGAATTAGATCGCGTGTATTTATCAAGAAACTTCGCTTTAACTTTCCAATCACAATATATTACGGCTTCTTCTCTTTCTTTCTTATGTATAAGCAAGCTATAAACTAATTCTTTTTCGGATGTTTAAATATTTTGCCGTTAAACGAAACATTAACGCAGTTAAAATAAATATCTTGGATCGCTTACGACCACTCGAAGCGAATCATAGCCAACTGACAAAGCGTTTTCCCATTGGTTGGAGAATTTTGACGTCATAACGATGCGTGTGTTAGCTGTAAGTTCCGGGGCCATCCGTCAGGTTCGCTGCTTGTACGAAGAGCAGAAATCGGCACATTTTTTACTATGGGATTCAACGGGAGTGTACAGACTTGGTATTATTAGGCTATGACTCAACGTTTATTTGTTGTTGTTGTTTTTTTTTTCTCTCCCCTCCTCCATAAATGTTTAGCATTATTTTTGTGCATGTTATTTGGGTGATATGGAGAATTAATTATATCAACGAATGTTATTTTTTTCTAATATAATTTTTTTCCCCGCGGTGGCTGATCACGTGGCCCTATTGCTTCTTGCGAGGCTTCTTGTTTCACCAAATTGTAACTATTTTATAGATAGACATTAAAGATAGGCAATTCAATTTACAGTTAGTATGAAAATTTTAGTAAGTGTATAAAAAAGATTACGCCTTAAAAGTAAAGTGCAAAAAAAAAAAAAGAAAAAAAAAAAGAAAAAAAAACACGTTTGAGAAAGAAATGCGTGTTTGCCCCCCCACCCAATCAAACCCATTTCCGGATTCACGGTCTTCCGGATTCGTGGTTTCCGGATTCGTAGTCCCCCACTGTATTTCATCAAATATTAATAAATTAATATTCTGAATGCAGGGTTTTATCTCTACCTGTAGTTTGTCAAGTTCCTTGAAAATTACATTGCATTGGGTTGAAAACCCTGCATGTTAAAAACAAAAAAACTTACAAAAAATTTCTTTTTTTTTTTTTCAGAAACCTTTATATCTCCATGAATAGGGAAACGATGTCTTTCGTCATTCCCAGTTTGCACAGAGTGCGCACGCAAAGGCATCTGGGTAGGATGAGGACCAAATCGTAATAATAAAGACGCGTTTGCTGTTGAACTTTATTTTCGAGCTGTATTTAGAGCTTTATAATAGTTAATTTCTGTGCAGTTTTTGGCTGTACTAATAAAGGAGGAAAGGAAAATGTGTCCTTCTACTCGTTTCCCTGTGTAAATCGGCGTCATTCAGACAGATTACAGCAACTGCAACGAAAGAGACGGCAAGCATGGCTCGCATCACTCCAAGGCTCCGATCTTACATATGAGAAATGCAAATTGGCTAGAGTTTGTTCCAGGCATTTTATCACAGGTTGGCTTTAAAAAACGTTTTTATATGACAACAAGATAAACTGCCAGCTTTCGATAATTGTGGGATAGCGAAAAAAATAATCTCAACTGATAAGAAACTTGCATTAGGGCCGTGCCATGCCTCAAACATCGACATTCAACCATCGATATCCTCAAAAATCGATATTTTTTTTAAATATTTAAAATAATTAATAAATCCATCATAAAATTTAAACTAAATTTATAATATAAAAATCTACAACAATAAAGATTGAAATATACTCTTGCTCATTAAAGAAACATTGCAAAAATTCATAACTTAAATGATAGTTCAGACATCTCACTCATCCAGAAACGAACTGATTATATGCCTCTAAACTTTTGTAAGCTTTGAAATCATTTAATGTCAAGAAACTCTGTTTGAAAACGAGATAATTTATGATATCGGGATACGTAATCGAAGATCTCTTTCCCGTCCATTCTCCTATGCAAAACAGATCTAATCCTCCAATAACTTCGATTTTTTCACGGTAACGCACCTTACTGTTTCCCGTTAAACTCTTAAAATATTCACTAGCTTGATTCTCCATGAAAATAATGCTTTTTTTTTTAAATTTCCTACATGGAAAAATCGCAAGACAACATACGATGAAAGCAGAGAGGAGTCTGTTGGTCCTCAGTCGACTTTCAAAATGGCCGCGCTTTATGTTGCCATGGTCACGGTCACGTGATTGTCGTTTCCTTATATACGCACTATTCTTATATAAATGAACAAAGATAAGTAAAATAAGTCTCCCAATCATATGCTCCCATTTGCCTTTGGGACAAATCTTTCGCTGAAATATATCAGGTGTAACATGCGCTTTACACCATTGAAGATTCAGGATTATTCGTCAAGTATTTTTCTAGATATTCGACAAAATGTCTAAATTGAAAGGTGTTCCTATTATTCTTTCCACCCCCGTACGTTTCTGGAGTACTGTCCCATTGTTTTTCCATCTGTCCTCAGTGTTTTTGGCTCGCATTTGAAAAAAAACAGAAATATAAGAAGAAATGAAAAATAAGTCAACCAAGTCAATAAAAGAGTATTGAAGGCCTATTCACAAAGTGAAGCTTTTTTCCTAACCCTTTTAAATGAGTCCTATTGTAATAGCATTGCTATTAAACCAATTTAACGCCTTTCCGTCATGCCTTTCTTCGAAAAATTTTCTGATTCCAAATTTTAAAAAGTAATTTTTTAACTTCTCACCAATTTTAAACAATTTTTTTTGCAGTGTAGATATTTAAATTAATTTTTCTCTCATTGAACAAAATTATTTTGTCCCAATGTTTTTTCCCCGTTTTTAAAACTGAACTCAACACATTTTTTTTATTATGAAGCGTAAAACCATTTTGTATGTTTATTAAATTATGAAAAAAAAGTCAACCAGTCAATCAATTTTTTTCCGTTTTTAAAACGGGCGCTAATACTAGTCTATGACACAATTCGAACATTTATAAAGTGTAGGCGTTCATAACAAACTCTATGAATTTTTTTCTAGGGAATTTTTGAGAAGTGCGTTGAATGGCTTTGCATGGGTCTTTTGCGCCCTGCACGCGTGGGTGGGTGAGGGGGGGGGGGAGCAGAAGGTACCACCAATTAAAATGCACGCCCATGGGCGCCAGGAGCGGGTTGTTAGAACTTGCAGAGGGAGGGACGAGATGTAATTAATCCAAAGAGCAGGCATTTATGAACATAAGAACGAATATTTTATTTGCTAGTAATTCAATTAAGAAAAGAAAACAATTATTCACAAAAATAAACAGACTAGGGGCCCCATACCAATTACCATTAACAAGAACAAAGAAAATATTTCCACAAAAAATTAGCATAATAGTTCACTAACTGACTAACACGTAGCATCAGCTGTGGCTCTCACCTTCACACCCACAACGTTTGCCGCGACTGACACATGAGCGAATAAGCTAGAACCGCTGATCCGGGCAAAACAGAATATTCCCAGCTACCCAGAGCTGGGCACTTAACAACAACAAGACAGTGCTCACAGACCCCCGGCGAGCAGAGGAGCAACAAGAACGCGTCACGCTCTCCTTTGAGACATCCAAGGACACAGGTGTCTATGCATTTAGTGCACCTTGTTATGGAAACGGGAGAGAACAGTAACACCTACACAATAATAACTGACGCACGACGCCAACACTCATGTATCAACACTCCTCCTACTCACTACACAGAGCAACTCAAAATAGCACACATAAGTGGCCACTCTGTTTGAAGGAACTGTTTATTCTAAGCAACTGGCTTCCAGCTCTCATTACCAACCCATGTGACCAGTCGGGCTCTTCATCTATTAGCACACAGATAGATAACATACGTTAATATATAGCAAATGCTTAACAAAACGCATTTAAAAGGCGTGCAACACAAGTTAAGACAGTGGATTCACTGGATATAAACTTTTATATGCTGCGATCATGAATTTCGCATAAATAAACCCAAGTTATACAATCGTTGTTCATATGTGCCAGTTATACACAGTGCTTTGTCACTATGGGCAGAGTCACAATCCTTTTATTACAAACTAGCAAATTGCTAATACAAATGAAGTTTGTCAAGTTTAGGCCAACCGTGCAAAAACAATATAAACTGGAAAGATCTCACCATTTGGAAAGTCACAAAGCTGATTTTTTTTCTCATCTTAGAAGCGCTGCTTTAACACAGGGCAGACAAAAGTTCATTCCATTCTACTGCATTCCATACAGCGACGCAAGCAGAGTTTTTCTCCGAACCGTGGAAAAAAAAAGACAACGGAAATCACTTCCAGATTATTCAAATCCTTTCAAAACATTGGCTCATCCATTTTATGGGCTGCATCATACCTTTTCTCCTACAATCGTAGGCAGAAACGGCTAACAAAAAAAACTAGAAACATCGCTGAAACGGGGGAGATAGAACGAACAACGTTTACGTTTCACTTCCCTGCGCAACACACACTGTTGCCGCACGCGTCCTTCTCCTAACAAAAGCGCTGAACGGCAACCTTTGTTAAAAGCACATTTTCAGAGAAAAGCTGCAACAACAAAGCTCAGAAGAGATCTTCGCTCGCAATTGTTGCAGCTTCCCGACAAAAATAAAAGCAATAATGTCAAATTTCACAAGGCAAACAATGCCATTATTTTCAAAGCATAAAACGCACTTAAAATAAACATAGCAAACACCAACAACCATATGCAAAACTTTTCACACCATAAGGACCACACCCACTCCAAACAAGCTAAAACGATCCTCCACACAACGACAGACCACACAACACCAAAAAAAAAACAACAATGCATACAAGGTACACAACAACACTAAATACATACTGACATCAGTCACATACCCCCCCCCCCCCCACTTAAGAGCAAAGGAACCACGTTCTTAAACTCCTACGGGCTGCATACATACTACAAGTACAAAACACGCATACCTCAAGTCATTCGGGTAACACACAAAACCCTAGACTACTTTCGCCGTCAAATGGGGATTTACTCCATACATACGGAGTGTTGTCAACAACGTTCCATTGGGCTGACTTAGGCTGCACATTTCCACGATGTCGAGTACCCCTCGGTCTCACAGTGCCGATACTCACCACCCCACTGTCCTTCTTATCTAAATTAAGCGCGCGATAGTCCACTTTCGGTCGACGCCGTAAATTATAGCTACCCTGAGGATGGGGACTCTCGTGTTCTGTGCAATTAGGAGTACCACAATTTACACCACTCAGACCTATCACTTCCTGGTCATTCAACTGTTCCTCCACAGGTTCAGGAGCATATGACAAATTGGCCAATGGACTAATTCCACGTTCATTCATAACATTGTCATCCGGACTTGGCACCACCGGTGGGTATTCCATCACATCATCAACCTCTTCCTCCTCATTATCATCTTGACCAATACTTCGGCTACGCTCGCAAATCACCATTCCGTGCCTCCTACGCGTTCTTCCCTCCCCTCGGTTCGGTAAAATATATGGCTTCAGCCGATCGATATGCACTATCATCCGATCGTGATGCCGACTGCCTTCGATACGGAAGGTTACGTCCGTAACCTTCTCAATCACGTGAAATGGACCCAAGAATTTCGCTGTGAATTTTTTCTTTCGCCCTCCCATCCGCAGAAGCCACACGCAACTGTCGATCTCAATCTGACGGATTGACTTGCGCCGGTTCAACTGCGCCAATTTTCGCATACACTTCTCGCAATCCCATACACTGATCCGCTGCCGGACATGAGCCAACCGAGCCACCAGCTCAGAGCGATATCGGCTCATAGCATTCCAATCTTCCTCCTCAGGCTGTTGTTCGTTGAATTCCGACCTCCACTCTCGTGGCATCAAGGGATCAAATCCAAAAAGGAGGTATGCAGGCACTTCCCCAAAGGTCTCGTGACAACGGGTGCGCAGCTAAAACAGGGCAAAATTCAGCACCTGTTCCCACTCCTCAGGATAGTCGTCACACAACACCCAAATGGCCTCACAGAGCGATTTGTTATACTGCTCTGCAATGCCATTCGAGGTTGGCCGATATGCAGGTGATTTTATGGCGCACCGCCAAATCCTGACACACCCTGGCAAAGACCTCTGCTGTAAAATTGGCGCCCCTGTCACTGATAACTTGTTGTGGGACGCCGTACCTGATTACCACCAACTGAATAAAAGCATTTGCCACAGTGGCCGCAGACTGCTCGACCAAAGGTATGGCCGCCAGCAACCGGGTTAGTACATCCGTAATTACAAGAATATATCTGCTACCCATTTTTGATCATTCTACGGGTCCAACGATATCCATAACTATTTTTTGGAACGGGTAACTAGCACTGATGCCCTGCTGCCACGGAGCCCGTATAAAATTCTTTTTCGTCCGTTGACAAACAAGAAATGCTCTAACATGAGCAGTCACGTCACATGCTAGTCGCGCCCAAAAATAGCCTTTACAGAATATCGCACATAAAACTTGTAATATAAATAAATTTATAATTTGATATCGTTTTTAAGGGGATTCGCGGGGGGAAAATTCGAATTTTGGGTCAAAAAATCAAAAAAAACGAAACTTTGCTATTTTAATCTTTAATTCTTCCTCTTTCGATCTGTGTAATTAGTTTTGTAAAATTCGAATATTTTCATATTCAAAATAAAACTTTTGCGGACCCCTTCCCAATCTGAAGTGAAAAAAATCGTAAAAAAAAATGTCAAAGTAGGCATTTTTCGCTCGTTCATAACTTCACGAAAAATTACGCGATTATAGTAATTTTTTTTTCCTTGGAAAGAGCGTTTTTTCCGCTTGAAATCTACTGTAGTTATTCTTAGCCAATTGCATTCAGCTTTACGTAAAACCTCATGAAAACTTGCCGTGAAATTCTATGAAACGATCTCCGATTGGCTGAAGCGATCACGTGCTAGCCCTTCCTTCTGTGATTGGATGAAAACGCGAGATGACGTCAGCAACTTCGAAGTTTCAGTTTTATCGACATCGCCCGTGTAACTATCGTGTAAACTGCTTTCTAAATTCTATAATAAAAGATTTATAACAAAATTTATGCGAAAATGCCAAAATTCGGTAGTGGAAGAAAGAAAATAGCTCTGAAAGCTGCAGAAATTTCCAGATTGAAGAGGCAGCAACGAAAAGAAGAGCTGGAAGTCACTCCAAACGTTAGTGAAGAAATCTCCCCCCTCCCTTCTCCGACGCCGAGTTCATCAAAAGATTTTGATAATAACTTACTTTCAACTTCTGGAAAGAAACTCGACGTTTTCAAAACGGAACCTGTGGTTCATGAAACTGCTGCAAAATACAGGATCATTGACGTGAACCTACTTGAAGATCTGATGAAACAATTGCCATGCTGTGCATGTGGAATCACTGGCATGCGCCTTGTTGTAAATGATTTTGCCGGCTTTGTTTCCTCTTTGAAAATATTATGTCCAGCATGTGAAGGCATTTTAGGAGAAACAAAAACATCGAAAAAGATTAGCTCAGCTCGTGATGCCAGTTGGGATATAAATAGGAGAATGACCTATGCAGCACTAGATATGGGAATAGGCCACTCGTCTCTACAGACTTTCGGCTATCATATGGGAATGCCAGTGCTACACCATTCCACCTTCACTTCACAGATGAAGGAATTAGAAAAGGCGAGTGCATGTGCCTTAGAAAAACATTTTTCTACAGTTGCAGATGAAATTCGCCGTTGTTACATGGCTCTTGATCCCGATCTAAAACAGGATGACATTATAAACATCAGCATAAGTTTTGATGGTACATGGCATAAAAGAGGCCATACATCAAACTACGGAATCGGAATTGTGATAGAAACTTTGACAGGTATTTATCATATATATATATATGATTTTCATAAGCTTTATTAGATCTAAATATTTTTATGCATTTATTTAATTATACTTTTTTGTATATCACATTTCAGGCTTAGTAATCGACTTTGAAGTGATGTCAAAGCACTGCCGTGTCTGTACAACACATGAAGCCATCATGGGGTCTGACACTGAAGAATTTGAAGAATGGATGAAGACTCACCAGCCTCAATGTCTAAAGAACCATGAAGGCTCTTCAGGGGCAATGGAAGCCAAGTCTGCTGAAATAATATGGCAACGAAGTATAAATAAATATAAATTTAGGTATACCCATATTATTTCAGATGGAGATTCAAAAACCTTCACACATCTGAATCAGTTGCAAGTGTACGGTTCACATATTCAGATTGAAAAATTAGAATGTGTGAACCATGTTGCAAAGCGAATGGGATCGGCGCTTACAAAATTAGCAAGCAGTGAAAGGTTAGGTGGGAGAGCCTATGGCAGTTTGAAAAAAGAAACGATCACCAAACTTCAAAATTATTATTATAATGCCATAATCAAAAATATAGGGAACCTTGAGAAGATGAGGAATGCTGTTTTTGCCTCGTTGTTACATTGTAGTTCAACCGATGCTGAACCTCATCACAGTAGGTGCCCAGAAGGAAAGGACTCATGGTGTTTTTTCCAGAGGGCACTAGCAGAAGGGAAAACTCCTGAACAGCATGAAGTGAATATCAAAACTCCTCTGAATTATAATGTAGCAAAGAGAGTTTCAACAGTGTACCTACGGTTGGGATCAGAAGAGCTACTCAAGCGTTGTTTGCAAGGCAAAACACAAAATGCCAACGAATCCTTGAATGCCCTCATTTGGAAAAAATGCCCAAAAATTAAATTTGTGTCGAAAGTGAGAGTTGTCATTGCTGCTACAACAGCAGTAATGGAATTTAATGGTGGAGTCACTAGAGCTTCAGATATAATGAATGAATTTGGGCTTCAAGTCCTTCCATCTTCAGTGGCTGTTATGAAGACTCTTGATAACAGCAGAATCAAGAGAAGCAAGGCACAAGACAGTCAGGAGCAAAAGCGGCTTCGAAAAGAAAAAGCCATTGCTCAAAGGCGAGCAAATGAAAATTATGAGAAAGAAGAAGGAGGGCCCTCTTATTCTCCAGGTGGCTTCTGAAAAGCTGTGATTTACACATTTTTTTTCAAATGTATATGCAAAAATTTTTTTTTTTGAAATCTAACATTTTGTATATGTTACATTCATTCCGTTTATGATTTATAGATTTTTTTTTTTATTGTTTTTCAAGCTTTGCCCTTCAGAATTTACCTCTTATAGTTTTTTATTTTTTTTTATTAGTTTAATTTTAAAATTTTATTTACCTTTTTATTTGTTATTCAGCTTATGATTATATAATAAAATATTTGATTGATAACTTACACTCGTTATGTCACATTTTTGGGGTTATTTGTTTATAGGATTTGGAAAATATTAACTTTATAGTCAATAAAATAACCTAAACACTCTTCTGTAAGAGGAAAAACTGATCTTTCCAATGATGGAAACCCTATCTCTTTATCCCAATTAGGTAAAAAGATATGCTCAAATGAAATATCTGATAACTTTGATTTGCGTTTTCTCGCTTTGTTTTTTTTTATAACTTATTTGCAAATATCTCTGCTTCTTCTTGATGGATTTTAAAAAGCATGGGCATTTTGAAAAGATCTCATTCTTGTGAACAAAGTGATGCTTTCAAAATTCCTGTTTATAAAATACATGAATAGTTATGGACTCAAAACCTCTCTCATTTTTCTTTTTTTTTTTGTTATCGTTTAGAAATGTAAAACTGGATATATATAATTTACAATCAAAAAATATCAGAGCATCACCCTACTGAAAAAAATCTGCTCTTTCCAATGGTGCAATCCTAATTTTTCTATCTATAATAGGTAACCCAATCTTTTTGTTTGATTTTGTCGCGTTCTCTTACTCGTAACGCTGCAAAGAAACTAGTTACACAGTTATAATTTACATCATTTTCTTTCTTTTTGTGAGTACTTTCTACATGCCAAATATGATCCTCATAAGAGCATTAGTTATCACGATGCATTTATCACCAGCGAATCCCCTTAAAATGCCTTGACCAACAGCAGATTTATCTTCAATCAATACAGACAAAAGAGAAAAATAATTCCAGGAAACAGCTTTTACACTATCTGAAAATGATAGCCATCTAGTAAAAAATACAGAATGAAAACGACTTTTATCTTTATCATTAATAATCCTCTGTATTTCATCCAGCTTAGCCATATTTTTTGGTGAATTTTTAAGGTGCTTATAAATTTTTATATATATATCTTGAAATTTAATGAGATAAGGGACTTTCTGGGCTGCTTGTCCAGCTGCAAGTGCCAGTTTGTGAGCATTACAATGTATGCCTATCAGGTAAGGTATGTTATCTTTAAATTTTTTAACTATCCTGTTTTTATGTCCCGTCATAACAGCAGCATCATCTGTAGCAATGGCAATTAACTTGGACAGTGGCAGCTGTTTTTGTTCTAAAATGTTTAAAACGGAATTATAAATATTAGTGGCATCAGCACAGTCTAATGAAACAAGCTGTAAAAAATGAGTTTCTGGCTTGCCATTTGTTACAAAACGTATGTTAACAATTAGATTTTGAGTTGTACTTCTATCAGTGGACTCGTCAATTTCGATGGTAAAAAAATCACAGTTGTTAACTTTTATCATTAAATCATTTTCTACAACATCACTCATTGCATTGAGAATTTCTTCTACACTTTGATGTTCGGTATAACACGTGTGTTCATCAACTCTCAAATCCTTCAATTCATTGACACCAAGATCTGTGCATAAGTTGTCAAGCTTAGGGGTTAAACTTAACGGCAAATTATTTTTAGATATGAAATGACAGATCTTCATAAGCTTTCTCACAGCATTTTAACTTTTGCTAAATGAATTCATTACTTTTTCTTGAAAATTAGTTTTTTGAATGTACATATCTTTCGCAGCTCCATGACTATTGGGACCCGCAGTTTTTTCGTGTTTTATACATGGTCAATTTTCATAATTGGGCAACCGGAAACAAAAGTATTTTGTACGCCACTTGTTATGCACAAATTACAAAACATCATTTTCTTTATCGGGTCATAAAATAGCCATTCCCTTCCGAATTTCCATTCTTCTTGAAAGAAACGTTGTTTTTCTACAACACATGGCTGTATAGTACATTCATAACTTTCCACTTCATTAAATTGCGATGGTTTGCAATTTAAAACATTACCTTCTTGTATTTCTTTTGTTTCACTACTGGGACTGGAACAGTTTGCTGGCTGTCCAAAGAAAGAATTTGTTTTCTTGCATCTGTATTCGCTGTTGTTCGTTTTCAGCTTTTATTTCTTCCCATGTTTGGAATAGCGAAATAATTTCACGAATGTATTACATGCCGGGATTACTTGTACTTTCAAACAGAGACCGTTAAAAAATAACCGTTAGCGGTCTCCAGTGTCAAATAGCCAAACATTAGACAATGACGTAACTTGCCAAGCGCGGTGTTTGACCAGTCACATTAATGGCAGATAAAATTACTTCCAAATAAAAGGATCCGAAAAACTTTACGCTCTTTAGGAGTAATTCAAAAATATCCCCAGCTGATACTGGCGATTAGTGAAGATTACGGTGTAAACTAGTGATGACGATGTTAAGAAAACATCGAGGTTTAAAAAAACGCATCGTTCATCTATCGATGCCTACATCAATCTAAATGGAAATAAAAAACATCAATACTATAAATTTCGTAAAATGGTGAACAGGTGAATAAAAAACGGAATGACGAATAATAATAGTTAATAAAATTTATTTTGAACATTTTTAATTAAACATTTTTTTTTCGCCACCGATTTTCGCCACTTCTAAATAAAAATCACCATTTCGATTTTTTTTTAGCCATTGGCGAAAGTGGCAAGCGACAGCGCAACTCCTGAGAACACCAACGGCTGATGGTCAGTCATCACCCTAGTCAGAAAACCCAATATAATGTGGCGGAAATGTGCCACGGCTCGAACGACTACCAACACCTCTTTTTCTATTGTTGCGTAATTTAATTGCGCCTCCTTTAATTTTTGACTAAAAAAGGCGATTGGGTACATAATCCCATTCACCTCTTGCTGAAGGACTGCCCCAATCGCATGCTCAGATGCATCAGTAGCCAAAACGAAAGGCAAGGAGTAGTCAGGAGAAAGAAGCACTGGTGGCGAAGACAATAAATGTTTCACCTGCTCCAAAGCCTTCTGGCACTCAAGGCTCCAATGAAACGCTATGCCTTTCTTGGTCAAGTTGGTCATGGGCACAAGGATACCAGACAGCTCCCGCAAGAAGGGCCGATAGAAATTTAGGGAACCAACAATGCTTCGAACCTCTTTCACATTGCGGGATTCCCTCAATTGCTGTAACGCAAGGACACTATCCGGGTCGGGCCTTGATCCCTCTGCCGAGATCAAATGACCCAGGTAATGAACCTTCTGCAAGCAAAATTGGCACTTAAAAGGCTTAATAATCACGCCCCTCTCACGGAACCGGCCAAACACCCATTCCAACATCTCTAAATGTCTCTGGAACGACGCAGTTGAGATAAGAATGTCGTCCAGGCACGTATGAACCTCCCCTCCTATCTTCTCCCGCAAGGTGGATACGATATACTTCTGGAAGATATGGGAGGAGTTCTTCCCTCCCTGAGGAAGCCTTGTTAGCTAGAATTGTCCAGAGGGTCTGGAAGGCATAGCATTCTTTTAGGCACTCGACCAATGGAATTTGGAAATATCTGTTATTCAAGTCGAGTACCGAAAAGAACCTATGCCCCCGTAACTCTCCAGAATATCCTGAATGATAGGGGCAGGGAAGTCCACCGGGCTGGTGTGCAAATTCACCTGTCGCAAGTCGAAGATTAACCTAACCTCGCCGTTTTTCTTCAGGACCACATGCACAAGTGAATTCCACAAGCTAGTGCTGGGCTCGATTATGCCAGCATGCTTGAGTTTGGAGATTTTGGCTTTGTACGCTTCTCGGTAGACATACAGCACCTTATACTGGCACATGAAAACCGGGCGCGACTTCTCCACCTTGTATTCTGCCAAAAAGCCCTTTACGCCCCGCATACTAGCTACATTATTCCTGAACAAATCCTTGCACTCGTAAATTAAGCAACATAGGGCACTTTCCTCACTGGACCCCACGTTGCCCACATTAAGGCCCTCAACAGGGGCACACACTTCCATCTCTCACACTGTCATCCTTCACCCTTTACCCAAACAAGACTGCACACAACCATACTGTCCAATTTCATCAGGCAACAACACTGCAACTATGGACTACAAGTACACACCTGTTCTTCAGCCTCCCTAATCCGTAATACCGGATTAGCAAGTCCCTGTTCGGGCACCAAAAATATGCCCTGTGCGCGTGGGTGGGGTGGGCGGGCAGAAGGTAACCCCAATTAAAATACACACCCACGGGTGCCAGGAGCGGATTGTTAGAACTTGCAGAGGGAGGGACGAGATGTAATTAACCCAAAGAGCAGGCGTTTATGAACATAAGAACGAACATTTTATTTGCTAGTAATTCAATTAAGAAACGAAAACAATTATTCACAGAAATAAACAGACTAGGGGCCCCATATCAATTACCATTAACAAGAACAAAGAAAATATTTCCACAAAAAATTAGCATAATAGTTCACTAACTGACTAACACGTAGCATCAGCTGTGGCTCGCACTTTCACACCCACAACTTTCGCCGCGACTGACACATGAGCGAATAAGCTAGAACCGCTGGTCCGGGCAAAACAGAATATTTCCAGCTACCCAGACCTGGCCACTTAACAACAATAAGACAGTGCTCACAGACCCCCGACAAGCAGAGGAGCAACAAGAACGCGTCACACTCTCCTTTGAGACATCCAAGGACACCTTGTACTGGAAACAGGGGAAAGAGCAGTAAACCCCTACACATTAATAACTGACGCACGACGCCAACACTCATGTATGAACACTCCTCCTACTCGCAACACAGACCAAATCAAAATAGCACACATAAGTGGCCACTCTGTTTGAAGGAACTGTTTATTCTAAGCAATTGTGTTAGTAACTTTATATAATATTCTACAAGTTTATATTTATTTTGTACAAAAAGAAAATAATAAGAGAAAGAATATAATAATAATAATAATAATAATAATAATAATAATAATAATAATAATAATATTTATTGTATATTAATATATTGCATTTTCAAATTATATCTTATGAATGTTTTAAACTAAATAATAAGTAATTACATTGTATATGCATTTATGTTAACAATGAGTAAGTGTTCACGAGAGTAATCAATCACGTGAACACATTATTGTAGATAGAATTAAATAGAAGCGACAAAAACTTCAGCCTTGATCTTCATTCACAATGGAAGTGACAAGATATACTTCAAATATACTTTATGTAAAAACTTTGTAATCTTCATATTTATATTAAACATTTTATATAAAACTTCAAATAGAAATCACCCGCCTATTTATTTATAAAAGCCATGCAGAACCGGAAGTAAATTACCACGTCGTAAGCAATTGGTGCCGACACAGGCCTAACCATGAGAACATGTTCGTTTTCCAACTTTCCCAGTAGGCCTACCCGTTGCAATAAAGTTCCTGAATCAATAGATTTTTGATCCATCGCTCTGCGGACACCAACAAGTTGGCTTCCAGCTCTTGTTACCAACCCATGTGACCAGTCGGGCTCTTCATCTATGAGCACACAGACAGATAACATATGATAATGAATAGCAAATGCTTAACAAAACGCATTTAAAAGGGGTGCAACACAAGTTAAGACAGTGGATTCACTGGACATAAACTTTTATACGCTGCGATCATGAATTTCGCATAAATAAACCCAAGTTATATAATCGTTGTTATATGTGCCAGTTATACACAGCGCTTTATCGCTATGGGCATAGTCACGATCCTTTTATTACAAACTAGCAAATTGCTAATACAAATGAAGTTTGTCGAGTTTAGGCCAACCATGCAAAAACAATATAAACTGGAAAGATCTCACCATTTGGAAAATCACAACACTGATTTTTTTTTTCATCTTAGAAAAACTGCTTTAACACGGGGCAGACAAAAGAGCATTCCATTCTACTGCATTCCATACAGCAACGCAAGCAGAGTTTTTCTCCGAACCGTGGAAAAAAAAAAAAAAAAAAAAAAAGACAACGGAAATCACTTCCAGATTATTCAAATCCTTTCAAAACATTGGCTCATCCATTTTACGGGCTGCATCATACTTTTTCTCCTACAATCGTAGGCAGAAACGGCTAACAAAAAAAACTAGAAACATCGCTGAAACGGGGGAGACAGAACGAACAACGTTTACGTTTCACTTCCCTGCAGAACACACACTGTTGCCGCACGCATCCTTCTCCTAACAAAAGCGCTCAATGGCAACCTTTGTTGAAAGCACATTTTCAGAGAAAAGCTGCAACAACAAAGCTCAGAAGAGATCTTCGCTCGTAATTGTTGCAGCTTCCCGACAAAAATAAAAGCAATAATGTCAAATTTCACAAGGCAAACAATGCCATTATTTTCAAAGCACAAAACGCACTTAAAATAAATATAGCAAACACCAACAACCATATGCAAAACTTTTCATACCACAAGGACCACACTCACTCCAAACAAGCTAAGACGTTCCTCCACACAACGACAAACCACACAACACCAAAAAAAAAGAAAACAATGCATACAAGGTATACAACAACGCTAAATACACACAGACACCAGTCACACTTTAATTTGGTGTAAGCTACTCGTAAAATATATTTTTTATCAAAATCAGTGAGTCAGAGTACGTGGAGTCTCCTTGTTAGTATTCGTATCGGTCTTGAATTTTTATTTATATTGTAGAATATTGTCAATATTCGTCAATATCACGTCAATATTGTACAATATTGTAATATTTATTACAGCTTTTTATTTGCATTTGTGTGAAAATTATTGAGTTTTATAATTTTTCATGACTTTTGGATCACCCTGTATAATGTGCACTCATTTCATCCTAATAAATGGTTTATGAGAAAAAAAAAATTGAAGTACAGAATATTTTGTTTGCTATATACCAAAAATGAAAGAACTATAACGATCTTTGTAATATAGAACTATAACACTATTTCAAATTTTTGACATGTTGGCGTCAAATGCACATATTTCCTAATAAAGTCACGTTTGCATCCTAAACTCGATGTGACTTCCGTTTCGCACCATCCACTATTCATATCAATTACTCAGTCTTCCGCATGTGCTGCTGATGTGATCATCCGAGATGCTTGCTCAATCTCTGCCTTCAGGTCTTCCAGAGAGGTTGAATGTAGAGAATATGCTGTGCTTTTGATAAAACCCGGCATCAAGAAATCAGGTGACGCCAAGTCAAGAGAGATGGGGGGGGGGGGGCATGGAATAGGCCCATTTCTTCTGCACTATTGGTCATTAAATGTTGCATTTAGGAATTTCCACGTTTTCAATGCCCAAAGCGGTATTGCCAGCATAAATGATGACATTTACTACAGCACTCTACAGTTTGTCGTGCATATCGAATATAAAATAAATAATTTATATTTTGATACATAGCAAACGAAGTACTCTGTACAACAGATATCTTTTTCATTTATTACAATGCCCAAAACTTGTTAAATTAATGATTTGGTAAGTTTTCATGTCATATATTAAATACTTTGTTTTTCATTAACTTTTTATTTTTTATTTTTTTTTAATGTTGCCTTACTTAAAATTAAGCATATATGAGGTATAATCAAAAAATTCCCGGACTAGCTTTGTAAGGGTTTCGGACACAGCAATAATGAGCTGTATCCTCCATAAGAGTGTGCCAATTGACATCGCTGTGAATTAAGGCATGTGTCAATTAAAAATAATAATGTGAATAATTAAAGGCACCTACAGGCTTTTTGTTCTATGAGAATATTCTGTAAGAGCCAAGGCAGTATCTTCCTCATTGGATATGAACTGACTTCCCACTTCAACTGTTCTCAAAGGGACAAATCGCTTGACCCTCATAGCGAGTGGAAGAGTCTATTCCTTTACTATAAAAATAAATTAAAAATTGAACAAAGGGTGGTAAGACCCTGAAATTTCCAGGGTTCTTGTGTCTCATCCTTCTTTTCTTCTATGTCCATCATTTAAAAGTTAATAATTTTATTTTTAATAAATTTAAAATTAAATATTAATTAATTAAGGATTACTGAGAAGTAAATGTGAGCACTGTTTTTAAGGAAATTCACTTTGCAATACGTTAATAATGCATATACTTGTTTTTAAATTGTTACTTTTGTAATCCAGTGCATGTATAATCCATGATTAAATGATGGGTATCAAGTTGGAACAAAGAGCCAACGTGAAATTTTGTGTGAAGGATCTTGGCTTACGGATACCATCCCGAGGCAAAGCAGCAGTCATTGCAATGATAGAGCCCATCATCTCCACAACTGAAGAAGGTGAGACAGAGTATGCTTGTTGTCTTTTTCAACATTCATGCCATTGTTCATCGACAGTTTGTCCTCCAGAGCCAGATTGTCAACAGAGGGTGTACTGCAACATTTTGAGACATTTAAAAGAGAACATTTGGCAAAAGAGAACAGATCTATTTTGCATGAAGGATTGGGATGCTTCACGATGACAATGCACCCTGTCACCGAGCGCTCCTCATTTGAGAGTTTTCCCCCAAGTACAACACATTGGTTCTGCACTTGCCCTATTCGCCAGATTTAACTCCTACGGACTTCCTCCTTTTCCCAAAGAAAAGATGGAGTTAAAAGGCGCCCCCTTTAACACCATTGTTGAGATCCAGCATGGAACGCAGAAATGTTTTCGACTCGCTGACAAAAGATGACGTCAAGGCTGCATTCCAGAAGTGACAATGCTGCACAAGATGACTATTTCAAAGGAGATGATGTTCCAACTTAGTTAAATAAAGTATATATATTTTTTTAAAAAGAGCTAGCCCAGGAACTTTTTGATACTACCTCAATGAACAACCATCATAACACTTTTTCACTGACTAAAGAAATATGCAAAGGAAAAAGGTCAGAGTTAAAAAATTTTCATAATATATCTAAAATCACATTTCAAAGTAAAACATTCATAGTTACTTACTTAAATGACTTGTGGGGATAAAAGCAACAGGTAAAGGAGTATGATCAGCACTAGATGAATGAATACTACTAATGGAAGCAGCTAATGAATTAGATTTTTCCTTTTGATGAAGTGAACTGCCGTCTTTATTGAATGAAAATGGTGTTGATGTAACAAGTGCTGAAAGACCTCGGGCAAATAAGGATGTCTAAAATATTAAGTGAATGATGTTATAATATCATTAAAAATTAAGTTAAATATTAACATAAGCATTTAATTATTTATCTACTTTCAAATGACCTTTGATTTTTGTGGTTTTCCTTCATTTTGAAGATGTAATAAGAAGCTTAGAATAGCTGCACGATTTTTAAGAACAATCTAAAGAAAAAGAAATTATTAAAAATGAGAAGAAAGTTTTTTAATTTCGGACATTAAATTTTATTATAAATTGTATAACTTTAAATATGATGGATAGGATATAGAGACATATTTTGATTAAAAATTGCTTATAAAACAATGTTGTGCATATTCTTCAATAAAAGAGCCTTCAATAAGTGGATCCTTAAATGATATAGATAGAGGAAAAAAAAGCACGTTTTAAAGTTCCGTACAATAACATACAGTGAACCTCATTTCTGCTGACACTTACAGGACTGAGCCTAACTGTCCTGTTAAATGAAAATTGGCGTTTCCTAAATGTTTATCGCAGAACAATTGTAACAGGCAAACATTTATTGATTTAATTTCTGATTTTATTCTTTGCTTATTGTTTACTATACATATGAATATTGAACGGGTAAAAAGTCCCAGAACGATCTAATATCTCGAAAAATATGTCTTGTCAAAAAAAAAAATAAAGTATGTGTCAAATATTTTTTTAAATATTATTTAATAGTGTCAAAATTACCCCCCTGCACCCCTTGTAGGGGAGGGATGGGGGGGGGGGGGCAACTTTGATATTTCAAATGGGAACCCCCAATTTTTTCTGCAGATCCAGATTCTACTGAAAAAATTACATTTATTTTACCCATTTTTTTTTTTATATTGAAATAATACCTGCAATACAAAAAATTAGTGGATAAGCCTTTGACCATGTATGTTCCAGCAAGACGGAGCTTAAGTGCAGTATGCTTTAATTGCATTCAATTTGCTAGATAACACTTTCCCGCAAAGATGGATTGGTCGATAGAATGGCCAGCAAGGTCAACTGACTTGACCTCTCTTCTTTTACTGGGGATATTTGAAAAGTCAGATTTACGAGACCAAGCCAACAATGATGATGAGCTGAAAGAGAGGATACGCAAGGTTCAATTCAATAACACCAGAGATATTGGAAAATGTTTCTCATCAATTTTACTATTGGTTAGCACACTGCCAAGTGCAGGAAGGTCATCAATTTGAACTGTGGCATAAAGTGCTTGGGTGATTGTTCAAAAGGCGAGGAGACGTACAAGGAAAAAGAAAAAAACGCACAACAATGTTGAAAGGCCAGGGGGCTCCTTTGTAAAAATTACCCCAAATGGAATAGAAAACTACTATGTCCACGTCTTTATTTATGTGTGACATGTGATGTCAGTGTGTTTTATTTTCATTTTATTTTGTTGTTGCCATTATTTCTTGTGCAGTTATTCTAAAATTTTATGAGTATATTATGATTTTTATTGTATTTTTGTAGTTTATTAATAATTACTATTTCGCAATAATGAAGTATAAGTTTTTTTTTAGAGAAAGTTTTAAAAATAAGCACCAACAATTAGTTCTTCTAATGGGTTAGCTTTGTTGAGAGAGAGGAGATTCTCGGAATTTCTCAGATGCTAACTTATTAGGCGATTGTTGTTTTTATGTTTGTTTTGGAATCTATGTATAGAGAAAAAATTCGTTTTTCAATCGAGATGGTTGTTTTTTTTTTAAGTTAAAAAGAGCAAGCTAAGAGGCGTGGAAGGTAAGCCTATTTTGCCGATTACATTCCCTTCAAATTATGGATCGCATGATCGTCACGTTTTATTATAATGCAAATAATTCGCAACAATGTCGTTCTCCATAATTGAAGAACCAGTTGGTTTGCATTTAATGTCAATTTTTTTTTATTATTAATGCAACAATTCCTTCAAAGATGAACCGCCGATATCTGATTAATGTGTTCGATGTCAGTGGCGATCAACTCCCCTACGTGTTCGGCAGTGAAACCAGAGTAGATTGATAATTACTTCGTGAGAATTTTCTGGCGGCAATTTGGTGAGTGACTTAATGTTTATTTTGACGGGCCCCGGGAAGATTGTCAGAAGATAATAGTTTCAATTCAAACAATCAAACCCAGCGTCGTTTTCCTTTGACCTGGATAGCGCCGAAGTATATTTAATTATTGAGTGGTGTCAGAATTGTGAACAGTCTCTGCACGAATTTAAAGAAAACATTCCTTATGGAATTGCACTGTTGTAGCTCTAGTATAATTATCTAGTAATTTTAAACACAGTCAAGTTAGTCATAATTGAGTGTGAGGTGGCGCAAGTGTCCTGATATCAGCAGCTAATATTGTTGAGTACAATTAGAGTGTGTCATTTAGCGCTGGTGTTTCCACCTGGGTGCTGTTTTCTAGGGATAGCGAATGTTGGCCCATGCTTGGGTTTGAAGGGTTAATGTGCCCCCCCCCCCCCCTTCGAGTTGCATAAAACAGGTGCACACGGCGTTCTGCTTTATGTCGATTGTGACACTTTATGGTCGCGGAGGTATACAGGTGCATCCCATCAGCTAAGGATGGAGCACCAGTGGCATGGGTGTTGTGATGGTAATCCCATACAATTTAGAACGGACCTTGTAAAGCCAAAGGCAGGGTATGACATATGAAGATGTAACTGCAAAGGAGACAAAGATTGTTTAGGAATTAAGAAAAGTCTTAGTTGATTTTACTAGGGGCCGCTATTTTACGTTGATCATTAACTTATGAGTAAACCATTGTATGAATTTACTATACGAATGAATAAATAATGGCAACAGGAATATTTTGTTGCTTGGAATAACCCTACAGTACCTAGTGTGTTTTTTAATCCTTTAATGGGTCCCACGAACCCATGATTGCTCACGATTGAGTGTGGAGGTTACATTGGGGAACCCCCCCCCCTATCACAGAACATTCCCACCCCCTCTTGAACGTCACATTTTGGCACCCAACATGGGGCCTGTAATTACAAATTTTGAAGTGATTTTGGGGACACATTTTGGGTATTTGTGGTAGTTGTTTTGTTTTAGTGATTAAGGGGACAGTTTTTTTTGTTTTTTGGCAATTCAAAGGTTAGGATATAAGTATGCCTGGAGAAGAAGGTGATGCCCAAGGCGCAGGGGCCAATGCAGCAGGAGCTGTTGATGCCGGAGCTGTCGGTCCCGCAGTGGCACCCCCAGAGCTGGCGGGGCACGCTGGCACTGTTCCGTCCTTTACTGGGAAGGACACTGGGATGAGCATTGGATCATTTATCGCCAGTATCGAGGATATGGGAGAGATTGCCCATTGGACTCTTAAAGTTAAGATACTGGTGATAAGGTCCAAGCTTAAAGGTTATTGCTGCCATGCGGGCAGGTGAGCACAAATTATTCGATATTTCTGATTAAGCTCGTTTACGTGCCCGTCTGGAGCAGGTGTTTGGACGTGGGCCAATTACCCATAATGTTGCCAAAGAACCGTTTGACACGGTCCAGCGCTCAGGGAAATCTGTGTTCGCATTTGCGGACCGTTTGGAGACTGCGATGGAACAGTTCCTTGGTAAGCACCCCCATTTAGAGGCCAGTCGCGAAGAGATGCTATTAGAGAGATTTTGTAGTGGGTGTTTGTCAGCCCATCGTCGCATTCTTTTGGTGACTAGTCCTCCTACGTTCAAGGCAGCGGTGACAGCGGCCCTTAAGTTGGAGGATATTGAGAGGAGGGGAAAAGGCGTGACTAATGTAGCTGAAACTGGGGTAGAGGCCAGTAGTGGTGATTGCACCAATAAGGAGGGTGGAAAAAATGGCCGTGGTTCTAATGGCTCTTCATCTGGTTGAAACTGTTCAGGGGCGATCAAACGTCTTGAAGACACGGTTATGGAGCTAACAAAAGCTATGACCCAATTAAAAATTGAACTGGAAAAGACTAGGGGTGGTGCACCTGGCCCCAAGTTGGGTGCTCCGAGCAATGGCTGTTATCGCTGTGGGCAGCTAGGGCATTTTGCCCGTAATTGCCCTCAGCCCGGTGTGATAACATGCATGCATACAAGTGTGATCCCTTAGTAATGCACTGCATAGAGGGAGGGCTGTGCGTCACCAAGGTGGAGTTACAGGGGCAGCCGGTGTCGATGTTGATTGACACCGGTTCCCAAGTATCTATGTTAGACGCAGAGGTATGCTGGCAATTATCGGATGTGCCCTGGCACCCTGCAGACATGATGATCCGGCGTGTTGGCGGTACATGTGTTTCCCTTAATCAAAGTGTGGTGCTGGACGTGAGCCTACAGGGCCGTCGTTTGGGTAAGAGAATGTTCATGATACATGCATTCACTGACCGCCCATATGACGGAATTCTGGGAATGGATGTGCTCCAGAGGCTCACGTTCCAGTGTGCAGCTACCGTGACAGTATGTAGTGCAGACGTTATGACGTCTAACACAATAAATGAAGGAAGAACCAATGTGGCTCATTATGGTCTAGCAGAACAAAATATGCAGACAAACGAGTGGCATGGCGGGAATGCTAACAAGAGGGAGAATGTTTTTTACCCGAGGGTGTGGGGAGAGGGCATGATTAGAATGTCAGGCTCATCTAGGAGATGTGGGCAGAGGTGTCAAGCGCGGTGGTTGGGCCCGTTCCAAATATGCACCTATGATGGGTACGGGTGGGTGCAGGTGGTTGGTGAAAAGTTTAGGGATGTCCGATGGGTTAGAGAAGAACAGGTGTGGTTTCGTCTTCGCTGCAGCCGTGTTAATACCCAAGGTCTAATGGAACAAATGGCGCCACCAAGTAATTTTAATGCAGATGTGCCAGAAGCAGCACAAGTAAACATGACTAATGGATGCTCCCGATCCGAATGGCAGCAGGCGGGCTATGTTGAACCGATGTCCGGGTAGGTGCAGGTTGATACTCCTGTGGTAATGTCATATGGCGAACCTATTGGGAACTCTGTAGTGGTGGATCCTCATAACTGTGGGTATGAGGTTAGCAATGACAGTAGATGGCCCAGGATGCAAGTGCAAGCGGACGGAGCCATGGACAGCTGCCCGTCTACTGGGCCTATTCGGAGGGACACTGTAGGAAGGGATGTACGGGGGAGTGAATATGTGGCAAATCAGGAGCCGAATGAGGTCTCACTTGGTCATGGAGGTGTAGCATGCACAGCTACTAAATCTAGCCCAAATAAGGGAATGAGAAACACGTGTGAGCGAGCAAATAACACTATGAAGAGTAGTGGAGGGGCCCAGTTTGCAGTTGAGTCAATGGTACCGGTCGTGGCTGAGGGGCCCGAGCAGTCTCAGGAAGGGAGGGTGAAATGGATAGGAAGAATAGTAGACGGGATCGGGTGAAGGTGAAGGCTAGCGAGCGCGTGAAGGTGGGCAGTGGTCAAATGGCCCAGTCTGAGTTGGACATACCAGAGAATTGGTGGAATGAGGACGAAGTAGTGAATACAAAAGTGGCAGGTAGCCAGGGAAGGGGACGGTGTAGTATTAAAGAGGAGTTGGAAACAGGTAGGAAGATTGTACAGGAGGTAAGAGGAATAATGAAGGCGCAATCGAGGGCGGCTCGATTGGAGGATAAGAGTGGAACACAAGTGGGAAAGGGAGTTTTCTTGGCGGATTCTGCTGAGGTGGTGGTCAAGAAACGGAATGCCAAAGGAAAACGAGGTCGAAAAGCAAGAAGTGGAAAAGGAGGTGGCCAATTAAACGATAATTCGGAAGTCTTCTTAGCTAAAGGGGAGGTTTTAGGCTATTGCAATTTAGAATGGTAGGGGTGAGTGTAAATAAGAGGTAGATAATTCTGAGTGTTGTACAGGGTCTTTATAATTAAAGTTCCATTTTGACATGGCCATAAAAAAAAAAACTACTGGACCAAAAGCTATAATACTTGGTAATATTATACAAGAGGGCATGGGAAGTTCATACCCACCAAAAAAAA
>JAHWFO010006337.1:1439943-1462564 GCA_023313115.1 Rhysida immarginata
TTTTTTTTTTATTTCCCGAGACTAGTTACTTTGAACAATGGACAAGCATTTTTTCCCCGTAGATCTAAAGTGTTTTTCCAGAGACATTCGAATTATTTTTTTTTTGTGATAGCAGCCCATCTATAATAAAAAAACAATGATAAGAAATTTGAAGAATCTGAATCTACAATAAAAAATAGGGGTTACCATTTAAAATTTCAAAGTGGTGGTGGCTAATTTTAGCATATTTTTGATTTGAAATGGACTTCTCGAGATATTCCCACAATTTATGACTTTTTTTACACTTACACCACTATCTACAAAAAGTTT
This sequence comes from Rhysida immarginata, assembly GCA_023313115.1. Lineage (NCBI taxonomy): Eukaryota > Metazoa > Arthropoda > Chilopoda > Scolopendromorpha > Scolopendridae > Rhysida > Rhysida immarginata. Next base: position 1,440,253 of record JAHWFO010006337.1, read on the forward strand.
TAAAAAATTAAAAAGGGAAAATTCCCGTTTGAAATTTCAAAGTTGCCCGCTATCCTACTCCGTATGAGAGGTGCAGGGGGCTAATTTTTTGCATCATTAAATAGCTTTCAAAAGAATATTTGATACTTTTTTTTTTAATATGTAATTTTTTGAGCTATTAGACCTTTCCAGGACTTTTTATTCACTGGACCCAGTATATATACCCATATATAAACAATAAGACAGTTTTATTCATTTATTTATTTATTTATTTATTTAAGAAATCTATAATTTATTACAGAAGTCTGTAATCTTAGATTGCTTAATATGATTCCTTTTGTAAATTACCGCACTTTATTCAGGATGCACTCTAGAGTCTTGTCACCACTCCGGTCCAAAGCATCTGTAATAAGGTGCAATGTCAACTTCAGTGCTTCGGAATAAGAAGAGATGGCAGGTTTAGGGTCAGACTTTTCGCAAGTGTCTTCTGGAATTTTGAAAAAGGCTAGTCTTCTTGGTCTTCAGCTATTTGTAGGATTCTTCACCAATGCGAGCTTCCCATTCTGGTTCCAATGATTCCATAGCAGGATAATCAGCATTGATATTTTGGTATTCTTGGAGGGTAACAATCATCCCAAATAGCCCTTTCATTTTTTTAACAAGTGAATTAAGGGGAGGGTAGCCTCCAAACTCATGTTTATTCCTATGTCTAAAATCCAAGCTCGCAATAAAAAAAAAAAAAAAAAAAAAAATTGACAATATTCTTGTCACCATCAAAGATTAAAAAAGAAAACTATTAAAAGAGTTATCACCGAAGTCAAAAAAAGAACATTGGATGTTATGAAAGGTCAAGGTCAAGGATGTTAAAGGTCAAGTGACACGGAATTTTCACTTGTTGATTTTATGGTGTCATTATATGCAGTTTGTCTTAATATATTTCATGCAATAATTTGTTTACCTAAAATTAACGGTTAATTATGTGAAAATTGGGTTTTTAATGCCAATTTCCAAAGATTGCCAAACATCAGCTATGGCGGCCAATAGTTGGCGCTGCATGTAGCCTTAACGTCATGAATTCACAGCAAGATGCCTACAATGCCTAGTATAAGCAGGAATGAATGAGGATGTAAGTTTGTAATCTGACAAAAATAATAATTAAAATTACAAGTAAAACCCTGTTGAGTATTAATTTTTATTATTTAATCGAAAATGGCACACGAAAAAATATTTTCTACCGTCTCCTTTTCAAAATTCTGCTAAATCAGAGCGAAATAGATGCAGAATAATCTATATAGAGAAATCAGCTGAGCCAGCGGTATATGCAGAGTTCGTACAGTCATTAAAAGTCCTTAAAAACTCCTTATTTTTAGTTCTTACTTTTAAGGGCCATTAAAAAGTTTTTAAAAAGTACTTATTTTTGCATTAATAGTCCTTAAATTTGACTAATTATTATATGGTCCTTAAAAGTAAGAACTGAAAATAAGGAGTTCTTACTTTTTTTAATGAAAAGTGGATTACAGACTGTAATTATAAAGAATGGGTGGAAGGTGTTCAGGATAAGCATATGACCTACTGCAGAATACACAGAAAAGAAATAAATATACAGTGGTACTTTGAAATTCAAACACCCCAAAATTTGAACAAGGAATCCGAACGAAATTTTCAAATAAATTTTGTCTCGGAACTTGAACGCTACCTTGGAAACCGAACACCTACGCTTCAGTTAGTTTTCGCCTTGCGTCTCATCTCGTCGATTCATACGATTTATCACAGCTTATTTTATGAATTTTTTTATTTTTTTCTATAAAACACTTGGTAAAATGTGTAGTGTTGAAAAACAAAATAAGAGAAAAGTTGTTAGAGCAATAATTGCAATTAAAAAAGGTCTTATCACTAAGCACAAAAGTGGTATCCATTACGTGAACCTGAGTTATTAACTTGTATAAACACTGAGAACCAATCAGAATTCATGGCTATCGAATAACGCGTGCTTCGTTGTTTATGTGCAATGGAACCAATCAGAATTCGCTATTATCAATTAACACGTGATTCGTTATTTAAAAAAAACAACTAAATAAATCATCCTGTCATTTCATTCTCTCTGCTTTTGACTTACGATTTTACCTGCCATATGAGCTTTCAAGACTGCTTCGCCCTTTCTTACTACAGTGGTATCGCGCAATGCGAACATAATCCATTCCAAGACAATCGAATTCCAGATCGTTCGAGTTCCAAAGCACTTTTTCCCGTTGGAAATTACAGAAACTAAATTAATCTGTTCTAGGGTCCAACAATCGTACGCGTAACACGTGCTGGTTAGTACTTGCACGTGAGCACTGTCACGATTCTGAAAGCGTAACTCGGAAACTACTTGTTGGAATACCATCAAATTTTAACAGTATACACAGTTTTATGTATCCTATTATTCCTCTAAAAGTCATTATTCTAGGCATTGCAGAACCTGAGTTATTCACCTGTTGATCTTGGTGGCCGCATTTTTATTTCTTTTCATATCTCAGTTAGCGTTCAAATTTGGACCCACATTGTATTAAAAGAAAATGTTCATTCTGGCCATCAATATCATTGCTTACAGTTATACAGACCTTTTCAGAATCAACCCTGTATAAACATATGCATTCCCTTAGCTGTGACTGCTGAAATGTTTCACAGTAACAAGAAACCGTTACAATGTTATAACTGTTTATGCTTCGGCCATGTGTCTATGGCTTGTACGAAATCCCCCCATTGTGCTAAAGACATCAGTCAAAAGAGTTGCCAAATGTAAAAGAACAAGATCTCCAAAATGTATTCAATGTAATGGACAACAGCACTTTGAATTACACAAAAGCCCTAAATATCGCAAGTCAGGAGAGAACAAAGTGTGCTAAAGTGTCCCCAGAGATTTCCTATGCCTCAATGGTCTCTAAGCAAGATAAGAACAATTAACATGAATGAATTAAAACAAATATATAAACAAATTGGCAGTGTTATACAATTTGTTAAATGATTTGGGCAAGAAAATGCCACTGATGAGTGGAATGCTTAAGAATAAACACTGACGATATGGCTGATCATTGCTATTCTATTACTGATCGAGGTAAACTTTGTTGCCCAATATGGAACACCAGGGGGGGGGGGGTGTCCCCCGGAGGCGTATTGAGTTTTACAACTATCTTACCCAATTGGATATAGGAGAAAGACACACTTTTGGAATTTCTATGTGAAATACACTTAAGCCAAGCCACGACTTCAGGCTGCCTGGTTACTGTGTCTATCTTAAAGACAGAATTCTTCCCACTACAATAAAGTTCTCGTGAGGAGGTTCAGCAATTATCATTAAGAAAGGCATCTAGCATTGGGAAGAACCAACCCGAGACTACATGGGAATGGAAGCGGCTTCTGCCATCATTACTGACGCGACACTTGCAGAGATGAAATTAATGGCTCTTTAATAATTTGTCCTAACACAAATTCAATTTTAATGACTTCGACGAGCTGTTTTCCGGGAACATTCCCGTTATTATGGCAGAAGATCTGAAAGCTAACCACTCGCACTGGAATTCAAGATGCCGTAACAAAAACGGTGTTCTTTTGTATGGCTACGTGCAAGGGCAAACTGATATTATTGCGGTAGGTCCTGTAGATGATACAATTATTGTGATCATTCTCCTTCAAGAGATGTACTTGATATTGTGTTGCAGAAGGGTTTCTACAAAGTCATTGAGTATCTTTACTGTCAACGATCTTTCCTCAGACCGTAAACCAGTTGCACCAAATTTGGACAATGTAAACATTGACCTCAAAGAAGAACTGAGGCTCAAACAAAATTGGAAACTTTTCAGAGAGATTCTCAAAAATGATGGGAGATTCACATAATGCAAGTGACAGATACTAATGCGACAAGGCTTAAAAACCTATTAATGAAGCTATTGACTTTAGCACTTCACCCTTAAGAGTTGAAGCGAGCTGATCGCCTAGATCTCATATCAAACAATTAATTGAGCAAATGAATAAGGTGAGGATGGCTTAAGACCATATTTAACAAGCTCACCAGAAGAGTTCATGAGGAAGTAAAAACATTTCGAAATGAAAGGTGGAACGAGAAGGTTAAGAGTTTGTCAACCCACAATAAATCTATTTGGTGCATGGTTCGAGCCTTAAAAAACAAAAAGGCCATTAATATTCCAAAATGGCAATTTCATCATAAATGATGAAAATAAAGTGCAGCTTATTGCTAATTTACTTTTGAAACAGTTTGTCATGTCTATTCATGATCATCAAATAGGACTTGCTAAGTCTGAGAAAGTAAAATCCTGCATAACCGGCTTTCATAATATTCACAGCAATGTCCCAAAACCTAATGTTGATGTGGAAGATATCCAAAGCATCATTAAGTAATTGAAAAAGAAAAAAGCACCAGGAAAAGAATCTATCAAAACCAGTGCTTTGAAGAATTTACCTCAAATTACTAGGTAACCATAAAAGTTCTGGGGAGTTTTTAATTCCGGTAAACAAAATGCTGTACACCAAAAGTAACATATCGTTAGTCCCCAAAGTAATCCCCATTGGCATCTAGCACCTTCTGCCAAAGTGTCTCCAGTTGATCAATCCCCTAGCTGTAAAACTTGCTGGTCTTGGACTCAAAGAAGTCCGTGAGTGCCTTTCGCAGGTCTGTATCATTGGTGTAGGATTTTCCACGAAGATGGTTGTCCAGAGAATGGAAAAGGTGATAATCCGTTGGAGCAAGATCTGGTGAGTAAGGTGGATGACACAAAGTTTCCCACAAGCCGCTCTAAGGTTTCCCTGGCCACCCACACTACATGTGGCCGGGCATTGTCATGAAGGAAGAGTACCCCTTTGAGATTCACCAATGCTGGCTCCTTCTGTTGCATGTTTCAACTACTGGGAGTACAGGTCCCCAGTGATGGTTGGCCATTTGATAGCAGCTCGTAGTGAACCATTTGGTGTCTAGTCCACCAGACACACAAGACTACGGGGATCAGAAATGGCAAATTCTCTCGACTTGAATTTCTGGAACCAATGCCTTGCGGTGCGATCATTCACAGCATCATCCCCAAACGCAAGACACATTCGGCGACTTAATGCTGCTGCTGACAAGCCCACCTTGAAGTCATAAATTAAACAATACCTAACCATCTCCTTCGATACCTCCATTTGTCTTCACTTCTGCACGAGATGTGATTGATATGAATGCCCAACAGCCCTGTGTTCATACAGGCTAAGCTTCCTGCTCCCCCATGACAGATTTTGGACCATACTGTACACTTATTTGCATATCTTCTATCACATCCTTTTATGGCAACATAAAAACGGCAAGAACTTTTGTGGTTACCTAGTACAATTCACGACATTGCAAAAGTGATCAACGATTGTAGGAAGAAAACTTATTTCCCGGATGCTTGAAAGCAGTCGGTTGCCATAAGCATTCCTAAACCAGGACAAAATCCTGCAAATCCTGTATGCTACAGTCCCATCAGCTTGTTACCATCAATTTCCAAAATCCTGGAAAGAAAAATTCTCACGAGATTCATTGAATACTATAATGCCAACGATCTTATCTAAGATGAACAACATGGCTTTCACTCTAATCACTCCTGCCAACTCCTAACGTGGAGGCTCACAACGGATATCAGTGAGCCCCTTAATCTCTCCATGTACTGTCAGGTCGTATTTCTGGATGTCCACAAAGCTTTCGACCAAGTCTGGCACAAAAGACTAATTTTTAAAATGATTATTGACGGATTCCCCCATGATATAATTAATTAGTATGATAGACTCGTTGTATCCAACCAATTCTTTCAGGCCAGAGTTGGATATAGTCTATCTCCTATGTATGAAATAAAAGCTGGTGTCCCTCAAGGCTGTCCTGGGACCAGTTTTGCTCAATTCTTTATGCGAGACCTTCTGAATCCTCCCAAGTGTAAGCTTCACTTTTACACGGATGACGCTGATATACTGACCTGCGCTCATCAACCAGCCGAGTATTCTTGCGACTACAAAAGGCTCTAAAGGAATGTGAAATTTGGTTTAGCAAATTAAGGTCGAAATTGAATGTTGACAAATGCAAGGCAATGTTTGAATCCAAGAAGAGAAAGATCTTTAGATCCTCTAACACTAAATGGCAAAAAACGAGATTGGGTTGAAACTTAAAAATATCTTGGTATTGTTATTGACACTACACTTACCTGCACTCCGCAGGCAACTTATGCATTGAATAAGGCCAGCAGAGTCAAGTTTAGCTCTATTGAGCCGGAACAGTGCTCTAAATATTGATAGTAATGAATTTACCTACTCTGCAGGGTCATTGTTCAGACCACCTTTTGACATATGGTATGCCTGTCTGGGTCACAATATGTAAGACTAGGTGGAAAGAACTACAAACGTTTTTAAATGTCACCCTTAGGACTCTTGTGCAAAAAGATCGGAGAATTGTTCGCAATTTCTCCATTTATAAAGACTTCAACATGACTCATATTGGCAAATACGTTCAAGGGCTCATGTAATCCATGCTGCCCAATACTGAAAATCATAGCAACGAGCTAGGCTCGGGCATTTTAAATCATCATACCATAGAAAAAGATACCATGATCCAAGACACATACTTGATGTTTATTTTAATAGCATTGATAATGTCATATTTCCAGATTACTGGACTTCATAGGACATGTTCTATCTGCTACTAATGGTCTACTTTTAGTCTAGACAACCATCAATCAAAATCATCTCCAACCAAGAGGGGTCATTTTCTCCTTTCATATTACAGATGACCTTTACAGCCACGCTTCTTATCTATACTCTGTCCAACGAAAGTTGACTAGTCATGTCCAACTTAACTTTACAGCTTCAATTGTTAGACATTGTTAATTTTACTTTGCAACAATATCAAACAATTGAAATATGAAATTTAATTGGTTGCGTCCAGTCAACTTTCGTTGGACAGCGTCCTCTTCAGTGTTAATTCCTCTTGGCATTTATTTAGGAAGGGTGAGATTACGCAAGTTTAGCTTCAAGTGCCACTCGAACACCATTTCACTACACGGCTCGATTGTCGATATATTTCTGATAGTGATGAAGATAAAGCACAGGTTATTGCTAGTTCAATTATGGAACAATTTGTCGCACCTACTGATGATCGTCAAGTAGGACTTCTGAGAAAGCAAAATCCTGCATAACTGGCTTTTATAATATTAATGACAACGTCCCAAAACATAACTTGAGATGGATGAGATCCAAAGCATCATTAAATTATCAAAAAAGAAAAAAGCGCCAGGAAACGACTCTATTAAAAACGGTGCTTTGAAGAATTTACCTCAAAGTGCAATTTATGATATTTCAAAAGTGATTAATGACTGTTGAAAGAAAACTTACGTCCCGTCGGTTGTCTTAAGCATTTCTAAGCCAGGACAAAACCCTGCAAATCCTGTAAGTTACAGGCCCATCAGCTTGTTACCATCAATTTCCAAAATCCTGAAAAGAAAATTTTCATGAGATTCACGGAGTAATGTAATCCCAATGATCTTATCCGCGATAAACAATTTAGCTTTCTCTCAAATTATTCTTGCCAACTCAAAACGTGGAGCTCGCAACGGGTATCAATGAGCCCCTTGATCTCTCCATATACTGTGGGGTTGTCTTCCCAGATGTCCACAAAGCCTTTGACCAAGTCTCGCATGAAGGGCGAATTACCCCAAGATATAATTAGTCTCATACATTAGTTTCTCTCCAACCGGTTGTTGTTCTCTAAGGTCATTGTTCGGACCATCTTGACATATGGTAAGCCCATTTGGGCCATAATATGTAAGATTAGGTGAAAAGAACTACAAACGTTCCAAAAACGTTACCGTCAGGACTACTGTGCAAAAAGATCGGAGAATTGTTCACAATTCCTCCATTTATAATGACTTCAACATGACTCATTGGCAAATACGTTCAAGGGCTCATGGAATCCATGCTGTCCAATATTGAAAATCATTAGCATATAGCAACGAACTAGTCTCGGACATTTTAAATCATTCCACGCATAGAAAGATACCATTGATAATCATATTTCCAAATTACTGTAGTCATAGGTCGTGTTCTAACTATTACTAGTGGTCTGTTTCTAGTCGTCAATCAAAATCACCTCCTACTAAGAAAGGGTATCTTCTTCTTTCATATTATGGATGACCTTTTATGGGTACATCATTTTTCTTAACTACTTCAGTGTTATTCTTTTTGGCATTTATTTAGGAAGCGTTCCCGGACAAGCGGAAGACCATGATAAGATTGTAGAAAAATTTGTGCCATCAAATAACGTATGTTGTTGTTTTTAGGCCATATGCAGTAATTTATTCTGTATGGTGATAATGTTTTGGTTAATTGGATAATAACGTTTATTATCTGCACGATGACTGGTCACGTGACCAAGGGAAGGGAAGTGTAGACTAGGTAGACCCCAAACCTACCCCATCTAACCAACTGGTACATTTTTATACATATTTTTACAGTCTTGTAGATCACGCTTTTACTTAACTTCTTTCGGTATGTTTGTTTCGTTCAAATCTTACAATCAATTTTTCACTCACTTCCCGTTGTTCAAACGACTCCAAATTTAGCACACTGATTCATTTCTGATAACAATACGATAGAAAATTTTTTCAAAATTCGAAGATTAAACTGAGTTCTATGATTTCATGCCATTTTCCCATATTTGTAGCAAAAGCATGAGTTTTGTTTGCAAACTGAAAATTAAAAGGAATAAAATAAAAAAAATATAATATTTAAAATGGTCCTTAAAAATCTCTCAAAAGTCCTTAAAATATCTTTAAGAACTCCTTATTTAAGATTCCTAAAAAATAGTACAAACCCTATATATGAAGAGTTGAGTTGAATAATTTATGTATCATTTTTCTTTATTTTATTTGAATTGATTGTAACTATCGGGAATGAGCATAAGGTAGCTACCTTCAGAGATTTTCAAAATTGGAGAATCAGAACCGGAAACTGACAAACTGGAAGTCAATTTTTAGGATTGAATACCGGAAATGGGAATTGTGTGATTAATGAAGTCACACATTGCTTTCAAATAATGATAATGATATAAATTGTATGTAAACTACATGATAAAAAAATATGCAAACACTTCCGATTTAAATTACAAGATTCAAATTTTAAATACATAACGTCACATTTTATCAAATTTGAATGTATATTTTGAATTTTCCTGACAACTTTTCAGCAAACTTAACTGTTCTGGATGTTTAATCTATATATATATATAAAGCACAGTGTAAGTATGTTTGTCCGGTTTTAAAATGCAACTTAGAAATAACTTATAATGTTGAAATTTAACACACAGCGGTGTAATACTATCACAATGATGGGAAAAAACCTAAAACTGGAGATATGTCTCTTAAAAACGTAGAAATTAATAATCTTTATATCTATATATATGAAATAAAATTAGTTTAGGATTGTTTGCTTGCATGTGTGAACAATCAGCCTGTGGTGTTTGCGTCAACAACCAGCTGGTCGTGCTTATATACTGCGTCGACAATAGTTGATGAAATGCCACAGCCGACGAAAGATAGGCCAACACCTCCTATAAAGAAAGCCTCCGCACTGAAACATCATGCATTGTTACATCATCATACTTCGTCCTTTGTTAACCGTATTTCTACCAATAATAAGCTTTAAATTTGGTCGACTTATGTTGATGTAATAATGCATGACGTTTCAGTGCTGAGGCTTTCTTTATAGGAGGCATTGAACAGGCCCGGCACTGAAAAGTCACCTGACCATCATAGTCCAAGCAATAATGTAATCTTCGTTGTTTCCATCTTTGATTTTAGCAACCGTTATTTTTTCTAGAATAAAAAAGAATGGTTCAAAGTGACACGGTAAACAAGTATTTATTTGTTTGCCTTACACATTTCGACTGCTGTCATCTTCAGAGGCAGTCTTGCTACAATCTTAACTATTGCAAACGTGCTCCTTATATTATGTGCCATTGGCAGACATATTAGAGCGATCTTCCGGCATGTCCTCTCTCATTGGGGGAGAGGGGGGGGGGGTCTTTTCCGTCTCTCTTCATCTTCCATTCTTATCAGGAATTTGATTATTCCGTCCCTCTCGAATGATGCTTGTCCGTTTAGGAGGACGTCCTTATTTTTGTGGTATCGTCTTCGTATTTCCATTTCCTCCTTCATTAGTATTTTTCCTTTTACGTACCCTTCCATATGATTCTCATACAATCTTCCATCTCTGTCATACGGTGTTCGGCCTTTATGAGGTGGTCTGCGTAAGCCGACTTCCCGTCTCTGTTTATCCATGCTCTTCGATGCTTCTTGAATCTCTCGCATAAGGACCTGGGTGTGGCCTCCACATAGACCGCCTCACAATCTGGACACTGTAATTCGTATACTCCTGCTTTTTTGAATTCGTCTAATTCGCTTGACTTCTGTATCGGGTTTACCATTCTCATTACGTTGTTGCGTGTTCAGAACGCGAACCCTATTTCTTCCTTCTGGAATACCTTTGACACTCGATGGACATTTTGTCCAGTGTAGGTGAATGTCGCAAATTCTTTTCATCGTCCGTCTGTGTTCTTTTCTTAATTTCTTTGCTCTCTCATTACTTCCTGTAGTATGCTGTCAGTATGTCCAAGGAATCTTTCACCACGTACCTGTTTCCGATATTGCAGTTACTTTTCGTCCATTTAGCCATGCATTTAGCGATGTTGTAAAACGTTGCCCCTCTGCAGTTAATGACTGGTCTAATTGGGTACTTTGACATCGGAAACAGGTACTAGGTGAAAGATTCCTTGGACATACTGAATGACCTGGAAACAGTTGAGCTGAAACAGCAGGACAAAATGGTGTCGCTCGACATAATGAATTTATATACCAATATACCGTCCGGGGAAACCATAACGATTATAGAAGAAAGCCTCACAAGTAATGGAATTGAACCAGACATAAGAAGAGATGCCATAGGCCTGTTGTGGCTAATACAAGGACAGAACTACTTCGAGTTTGACGGACATTTCTACACAACGGGAGATGGAGTGGCAATGGGATCACCAACCAGCTCCGTCATATCAGAAGTCTTTTTGCAGAGTATCGAAGAACGACAGGTGAAAAGAATGATTCATGAGGGCATGATATCGCTATACAGAAGGTACGTGGATGGTACTTTCATCATTCTAAATAACAGCAAATGCAAAGATGAGGAACTACTGCAACAATTCAACGCACTGCACCCCAACTTAAAATATACGATGGAAATCGAAGAAGAAGGAGGAATCAACTTCTTAGATTTCCGAGCATAGAGAGGAAAGAACAATAGACTAACTTTCAGCATACACAGTGTTGAAACTAGAAATTGGTATATTTAGTTCTAACTTTAATGTGTGTTTAAATTTTATAATAATTAACTTAAACTGTAGCTTAGTCAAACGAAATCGAAACCCCGTATTGTAATTTCTTAGTAAGAGATGGCGAATGAGCCCTTTTTTAGCAACCTTATGTTTACATTCCTTTCTTATGACGTTCTTTTTGTGTAAACAAGTGAAATAGAACTTTCGATTTTGACTATGAATGTGTGAACGTGTGATTTCTTTATTGAACTTTAGAACAAATTTTTTGAACATATGAGAATCCTATTGCGAACCCAGGTCGCAATATTTTAGTGCCGAAACCCGGGAACAGAAATAACATTGGTAAGGTGAAAAAACATCGAACACCCGTGAGAGCCACACCACCCGCCTATGTAACGTGATACGGGAATCCATTGAATGAGAAGACATTGACGCGGTGGAAGAACAACTAGAAAACCTGCTTGTCCTCGAAAAGAAGATAAACGAACTGGACAACACAGTTAGGGATCTCATCGGCGACGAAGAAATAGAAGAAGCAACAACTTGCTTGGAATATCAAGAGCGAATCACCACATACAAGGTGAGAGCGAAACGTTTATTCAGAATATGAACAGTAAAATTGAAAGAGATAAAATTGAACAAACTAATTTAGAATTTAAAGAACAATCTGATAATGCGGGATTAATTGATACAACCCCAGAACAATCACCCTTAAATTTGACAACTGTGAACTTCGACCCGCTGGAAAATGAAACTGAAACAACAGGAGCGATAGTGCTTGCTTCGCCACCTGGTGATAGAATTAGAGTAGCTGACCCTATTGGATCACTTAGACTACCAAAATTAAACATTCATAAACATAATGGAGAACTATCGAAGTGGCAAGATTTCTGGTCACAATTTGAAACAAATATTCATAAGAATGATCAATTGGCATTAACAGATAAATTCATTTATTTAAAAACTTTAGTCAAAGGTGATGCAGCAAACGCAATCACGAGATTGTCATTAACAGATGAACACTACAATATTGCAATTGATATATTGAAAAAGAGATTTGGAAGAAAGGAAATATTAATTCAATCTCATATGAACTTGCTTCTAACGCTAAAACCTGTTAAAAGTGTTCAAGAACTCAATGCATTACGCGCATTGTATGATGAAATTGAAAGGCATCTACGTTGTTTAGAAGCCCTTGGAATACATACTGAAGGATATGGGCCCTTGCTATGCCCAGTCTTAATGAAAGTAATCCCGAATGAATTACTATTGAATTACAGCAAAGATAAAAAAGATCAATGTGAATGGCAAGCTACAGATTTACTTTCATTTATTGAAAAGGAACGAACGAGTAGAGAGAGAACAACGCAATCCTTAAATGATCACAAATCCGAAGAATCTTCTGACAACAAGAAGGTAAGACAAAAACCCGAAAGGAAGGCGAAAACACCTACAGCGATTGTTCTTCCTACTATTGAAGGAGAATCTTGCGTATTCTGTGAAGTGACGACACACAAAAGTGATTTGTGTAGATTAACCGAAGAGGAAAAGAAAACATCATTTTTAAAGAAGGGAAGATGTTTTAATTGCACAAAAATAGGTCATACTTCCAGAATGAGTCCTGAGACAAAACTACAATGTCCAAGATGTAAAATAAACATAATAAATTATTCACTTGCAGAAAACCCAATGAAAAGGAAGAAAAGGACAAAGAATCATCTGTCACCGTGAGTTCAATATCAATGAAAGAAATAGATTCCCAAATACTTTCAAATACAAATACTTCCAGCAATAGTTAAAGGCAAGAATCAACTGAAATACGATTATGCAAATTGCCATCTGGATACAGCCAGTCATCGGACATTCATCACTGAAAAACTCTACAAGCGACTGAACTTGAGAGTAGTCGCTACAGAAACTATACAAATTAATGCATTTGGTTACCATCGACTTGAAAAACAGACTTACAGGAAAGTTCAACCGACCTTGCACAATTTCAAGAATCCGATGAAAAAACTGAAAATAGAAGCACTGGAAGTGCCAACACTTTCGAAGGCTCCTGCTTATCTGCCATTGGATGAAATTTCAAGTGCCTTGAAACTTAAGAACATTAGAATAGAATTTCCTATAAGAAAACAAAATAGTGTAATGTTGTATTGCTTGAAATTCTTATTGGAAGTGATTACTATTGGATGATAGGAAATGTTGAGAGATAGCCTTCTTCATTTGTTGCTATTCCCACTATGCTGGGGTGGTGTATATCTGGAAAAGTGGAGAAAAAAGGAATGACAAATGAAAACTTTATGTCTGTCAATAATGTGATGGTAGATTCAATAAATGAAACTCTCTCGAAATTCTGGGACATTGAACACTTGGGGATAAAAAATGAACCCAAAGATATTTCGAGTAGAAGCTTTATTGAAAAATTCCAATCACAAATGGAATGAAGTCCGTTTACCTGGAAAGACACAAATATACAAAGCAGTTGCAGAACATCGATTCAGAAAATTAATACAAAGATTTAAAAAGAGATCCACAACTTTACAAGGAATATCGTGAAGTAATCAAAGAATTGATATGAAAAAAGAAACGGCATATCCATCTTATTACAGTCGAACCCTGATAACTCAAATCGTCAGTGGACCACACAAAAATTTTGACTTATCAGGTTTTTGAGTTAACAGTCAGTTGAAAACGAGGCTACATGACCACTACAAAGATTACATGATACTCACAATATTTCTATGGATTTGATTAGTTTTAATGAGATCCATATACAAATATAGTATGGACCGAGTAAAATATGGTCCGTTCCAATACAAAATCAATTTCAATGCTGTTTGGCATGGCTTCTGGATTCTACTTCCGATTAGAAAGGCATCTCTTGGTGATTTTTACCCATTTATTTTTCATCTGATGACATTTATGATATATGTATAAATGTTTTATATCTGAAACTTTACAGAGAATTCACTTCTTTCTCGAATTTCTGTTACTTTTACATCGACAAAGCAGTGAAGTTTCGAAATCAAAATGCCAACGGCCAATCAGAAGTGTATGACTGCTTCTAAAAACTCATTTGCGATTATTCATGTAATGAACTTTATGGTCTACAAGAACATTTCCTCTAATAATGAACGCGCCATCGTCATCAATTACTACATCTAAATATTCTCCCATTGAACGACCATAATCAACAAGTTCGATTCGCAATTTTGTGTTCGCGCTAAATTTTGATTTTCACAATGGCTGCTTGTGACTGCAAAAGATTCCTGCATCGTTTTCTTTGTCATGTGGATGTAAAAATTAAAGTTGAAAAATGAGATAAAGTTTCAACAGGCAAAGCTCGTTTATTTAAGATAGGTTTTGCTTAAATTTAGGAATACCTATTCACTAAAACCAAAATTTCTTTGAGATATCTGGGATCTATTAAAAAAAATTGTTTGAGCTAATGAGTGAATTTTCTATTGAATTAAATGCTCTGGGGGGATGGGACTTAGAATATCGTTTGAGTTAACCGGGAATTTGAGTTATCAGAGTTTGAGTTATTTGGGTTCGACTGTACATACCACATACTGCTGTGATAAAAGAAGAAAGAGAAACTACGAAGCTGAGAATAGTTTTCGACGCATCTTCACATGCAAGAAACCAACCCTCCTTGAATGATCTGTTAGAGAAAGGACCAAGTCTTCTACCCGGACTTTTACAAGTTCTGCTTGAATTTAGAAAACATGAATTCGCCATAACAGCTGATATACAAACTGCCTTTCATCAAATTTCTTTGCACCCAGAAGACAGAAATGTTACGAAATTCTTCTGGACCACTGATTTGTCAAAGCAGAAACACGTTATCTATCGTATGTGGTGTTCTATTTGAAACTGTTCCGAGTCCCATCCTTTTGACAGCAACAATTCAAGCACATCTGAAGAAATTTGAAAATGAGCTTCCTGAAACTTGTGACAAGCTGAGAAATCTTTATATGGACGATTTAGTAGCTGCAATATCGACTGAAAAGGAAGCGTTGAATTGTATGAAGAAGCCAGTTTTCAGGGTTCGCACACTTGACTCACAACAAAAATCAAGGACTTTTTAAAAAAAATTTAAGGACCACATTATATGGATTTTATAGTAGTTATTAAAATATTTTTTAATATCGAAATTATTTTTACAACTACATACTTTTACATCATATTCTTTAAAAATTTTCAAGGCATCACAATTGTTCAGAAGATCTTTGTAGTCATTTGTTATACGATCACATAGGGTTTCATCGAGTCTTCCAGACTGAACGAGAACTCCTAGAACCCTTTTAAACTTTTCGAGACATGTACTTTTGTTCTTAACTATTTCTCTTGGATCTAAACATGACAGATCTCTAACCAATGAGTAAGTTACAGGTGCTTTTTCAAGTAATTTATATACACAATTCAAGAGAAAATTTTTACATTGTTGCTTTAATTCTAAGAGTTGTGTCTGTGTTATCTTATTACCAGCTGCTAATTCTTTTAAACGGTTTTCATTGCAAAAACCTAAATCTACTTTCCTTAGATCAACTTGAAGAGATGCATCTTTAATGTCTAAATTCAGAAGTTTAATAGTTGTGTTGCACTTAGTTAGAATTTCGGGGCGAATGAATCTTGACAAAAGCTGTATTAAAATTTTTGTTAAATCAGTAGCTATGAATGGCAACATTGGTTTATCTGTTTGATACATTTCCAAGAAAGGTAATATTATTTGTGCTATCGATTGAAAACATAAAATTTTAACATCAGTTAACACATCTTTATAAGCTTGTTTTAATTTTTGAAATGATTGAGTTTGAGGTTCTTTAGATTTCCCACACTCTATTGCTTTAATATATATAATAATATGTGGCCATACCTCCATGAAACGTTTAGTAACAGGCACATTTTCTAGCCAACGGATATGACAAAATTTTAATGGGTACTCTCTGCAGCCAGTAATATTTTGATAATCTTCTCTTCTAGCAGGACTGTTCTTAAAAAGTTGATATGCACTTGACAGAATCCCTACGATATCCCACATCGAAGCATTTGAGCCATTTCTGAATGTACCATTAACTATATGTAAGCCACAACTACCCACATTTAATAAAGAAATGTTGCAGTCTTTTTTCAGTTGCAGTGAAATATTATTATAAAATTTCCAGTTTACTGCCGGGCCATCCATTGATAACTGAACAAGTTTATTAAAAGACAATTCATTTTTTTCAAAAATCGAAGTAAACTTATCACTTACATCCATTGCAGAAGCATGTCCCAAAAAATCAGAATGAAAATATCTGGTCACTACTTGATCGGCTTCCCAGATACGTACATGAAAATCGATTTGTTTTTCTTGCAGGTGATCATTTAATGATTCATCAAACAACAAGACATAACTGTCTTTCTCTCGGATGCTATTTTTCAATAAAGAATAAAAATATGGAGCGATGCCAAAACAGCATAAATAAGCACACTTGCGCTCACCACAAGAAAATTTTTGGGCGATATCACAGTCTGGAAACATTTTTTGAAAAAGTAAGTATTTCCATCACAAGATTTATATGAATAATGTTTGTCAACAACATTCAAAGCCCACAAAATCTCTGCAGATAACGTATCCGTGTTGCTAACGCAACTAGAAAGTGTGGGATCTGGTATTTTTTCACTAGGAACAGTAAAATTTCGATCACGCACCTTACAAAATGATTGAATCTTGCAAGTGTTCGTCAAACTGCTGTATGAAGATTTATGCTTTTGCCCTTCCATATGACTTTTAACAGCTGATTCGCCCATTGAAGAAACATCAAACAATTTTGAACACACACAGCACCAAGCTTTATGTTCGTTTCGGGGCTCCCGCCGTAACCAGTCAACGTATTTTTCATTCTGTAGCCAGTTATCATTAAATCGACAATTCCCTGGCATGTTGATGTGATGTTCGTCTTCTTTTTTAATGACGAAAAAAAACGTATGTTGCCATTATGTTATCCAACATGGAGACATCCAATCAAAACTTGATATTGATTTGCTGCGGTTCTAATTTATCTGCGTTCTTAAAAAGATGACCGATCACTTTTAAACCAGAGACGGTTAAGATCGCTTTCTTAACCGTCTCTGTTTTAAGCTTTAGTGGGAACACAACCGCCACAGATTACTATAAAAAAAGTAATATCTTCATCTATTGGTTTATTGTAAAGTGCAACAAATAAAATTGTTAAGTTTAAATTTTCTCAACAAAAGTAAAAATTTAAGGACTTAAGCACCTTTCCCAGATTTTAAGCACTTTTAAGGCCTTGAAACCGAAAAATTGAAATACAAGTACTTTCAAGGTTTTTAAGGACCCGTGCGAACCCTGAGTTTTATATTAAATAAAGCCTCAACGCCTTTAACAAAATGGAAGACAAATTCTGAATTATTGCATTCAAAGATCTCAAATGATAAGAAAATGGAGAGTACAAAGGTGCTTGGAATTCACTGGCAAATTAATTCGGATCTTCTGAGCCTTCATCCTATTAGCAGCAATATGATAGGCATCACCAAACGCAGCATCTTGAAAACAGTAGCTAGCATATTTGACCCCTTAGGATTGGCTACCCCATTTGTGATAAAATTAAAAATGCTATTACAAAATTTGTGGAAAGAAAATTAAAATTGGGATGAAGAATTAAACGCTGAACTGAAAGAACAGTGGGAGACTTTAAGTGCAGAGCTTCCACTTTTAAAAATGATTTCTGTTCCTCAATACACGGGAATAGAGAGATTCATTTATTCAGTGACGCCAGCAAAAGAGCTTATGATACAGTCGCATATCTGAAGTCCAAAGGAAAAAATCAAACAGAAGTATATCTTATTATGGCAAAAGCTAGAGTCGCACCCGTGAAAGAATTAACCCTTCCTCGGCTTGAATTAATGGCAGTATTGCAAGTGCTAAACTAATAGACTCTTTAAAACAAATTTATCCGGAATGCCAAATAAAGCTCTGGTCTGATAGTTCTATAGTGATTGCATGGATCAAGAGCAAACATGATCGCTGGAAACCATTCGTGAAGAACAGACTTATGGAGATTAGACAGAAAACGTTTCCTGAACAGTGGTTACATTGCAATGGACATTTAAACCCTGCGGACAGATTGAGCAGAGGACAATCTTTGAAATCTCTCTTGCTAGATTCCACTTGGTAGAATGGACCTAAGAATTTGTTTGAAGATGATGTTGCCTCTTCCATGGACACTGAAATTTTAGACGATGGTGAGACTGTAATGTTAACGACGTTGAATACGCTCCCTCAACAGCAAAGCTTACTTTTTGAATTGAAAAGATACAGTTCACTTCCAAGGGTCTTACGAGTAACAGCTTGGATAGGAAGATTTTTAAAATTATTGAAAGGAGAACAAATCACAGGACCCTTAACCACAAAAGAATTGAAGAATGCCAAATACTATTGGATTAAAACAGTGCAACAAAATTCCTTTGAAAATGAGGTTCAAACTTTACTAAGAAATGGCATTATAGAAAATAAGTCAAGTCTTTATGGTTTAAATCCCTACTTAGACAAAAGGAGTCTTTTACGACTTGGTGGCAGACTACAATTCAGATCACTGAAAGAAACAGAGAAACATCAAAAGAAGCCATGAAACCGTTTTTCACAGTGGAGTCGTGCAAACATTATGTGATTTCCGAAAATGAGAAAAAGGATAAAAGATGCTTTGAGCCGATGCATGAATTGCCGAAAATTGAAAGCAAAACCAGCTTCGGAAATAATGGCACCACTTCCGGAAGACAGAGTTGTGCCAGCTCCACCTTTTTATCGCACAGGAATTGAGTTTGCAGGACCCCTTTATTTAAAGGATGAAAATAAAGTCTATTTTGCATTATTTACCTGCTGTATAACTCATGCTGTACACCTCAAACTAGTGATTGATATGTCTGCGGAAACATTCTTGTTGGCTGTCCGAAGATTTGTATCTCGAAGGGGGATTTCTGGCATCATATATTCGGACAATGCAAAAACTTTCAAGAGGGCCAACAAAGAATTAATGTTTTCCCCAATGAATGTGAAACATGAAAGTGTACAAGCATTTCCAATAACTAAGCGGATAACATGGAAATTTATTGTTGAAAAAACTCCCTGGTGGGGAGGATTCTGGGAACGTTTGATCAAGATTGTTAAGGATTGTTTGAAACGCTGCTTGCAAAAGGCTTCACTGGGATTCGAAGAATTGGTGACTGTTTTGACTGAAATTGAATCAGTCATAAATTCTAGAATTTTGACCCCATCTCACTTCCTCATTGGAGGATATCTGCTTAAAAAGCCTCCAATTGAAATCATCAAAGATGAACAATTTCCACAAAGCATCGAAATCACCAGAAGATGGAAATATCGTCAGCGATTAATGAATAAATTCTGGAAAAAATGGAAACACGAATATGTTCTTCAACTTCGCAGTTACCATTACAATAGACCAGAACCTCATCTACAGTAGATGACATTATAATGATCGAAGATGCAAATCTCCCGAGACTGATATGGAAAATAGGTAGAATTGAAGAAGTCTTCCCAGTACGCGACAAGAAAATTCATTCATGCACAGTCAAGACATCAGACGGCAAGTTCAAAAGGAGACCCTTAGAGCATCTGTGCCCCTTAGAGACTGAAATGTTTGACGGGCATAGCCGCGTCAAAGGGTGGGGTGGGGGGTGAGGGATGTTGAAACTAGAAATTAAGTGCAGCTTAGAAATTGGTATATTTAGTTCTAACTTTAATGTGTGTTTAAATTTTATAATAATTAACTTAAACTGTAGCTTAGTCAAACGAAATCGAAACCCTGTATTGCAATTTCTTAGTAAGAAATGGCAAAGGAGCCCTTTTGTAGCAACCTTATATTTACATTCCTTTCTTATGACGTTCTTTTTGTGTAAACAAGTGAAATAGAATAGAACTTTCGATTTTGACTATGAATGTGTGAACATGTGATTTCTTTATTGAACTTTAGAACAAATTTTTTGAACATATTAGAATCCTATTGCGAATCCAGGTCGCTATATACAGGAAAGAAATAACAACCGCAAGCATCATACCATACGATTCGATACATCCCAAATTGCATAGATATGAAGCAATAAAGCACGGCTTTAGACGAGCACTAGCATACTCGATTAACGACCTGGAAACAGGAGTATACAAATTAAAGTATACGGATTGTGAGCCACTGCTGGCGGGATAGCTATTTGGGGCGCGGCTGTTGGGGGACTTTAGTCTGACCCATTTGCCGATTGACCATAGCTGGTTTTCCAGCATTTGGTGACAGCCTCTGGTTCGTTTATCCCCAGCAGCTCTTCCATCATGAAACCCCCCGTGCTTCGGAGGGCATGTTAAGCCATCGGTCCCGGCTGCTACTGTCATCTCGTAGCAGTCGTTATTTACTGGGATGGCGCAAAACTCCCTCGTAGGAGTAGGTAACGCAGATTATCGCTCGCGATAATCTACCCTCTGTACTAGATACTAGATCCGGATTGTGAGGCCGTCTACGTGGGGTCAACGTCCAGGTCCATTCGCGAGAGATTCAAAGAGCATCGAAGAGCATGGATAAACGGAGAAGGGATAAACGGAAGTCGGCTTACGCGGACCACCTCATAAAGGCCGGACACCGTAAGACAGAGATGCAAGATTGTATGAGAATCTTATGGAAGGGACACAAAAAAGGAAAAATACTAATGAAGTAGGAAATGGAAATACGAAGACGATACCTCAAAAATAAGAATGCCCTCCTAAACGGACAAACATCATTCGAGAGGGACGGAATAATAGGTCCGCCAATGGCACATAATACAGGGTGGTCATAAATTATTAACCACATTTTGACAGTGAATATTTTATTAACCAAGAAATGTACACACTTCTTGTGAACATCATTGAAAAGTACAACTCAAACAGTTTTTTTCCGTAATATTCCGAAGTTACAGCACTTCCACGTGTGCTCCTGCAGTGACTCGCAGAATATCCATTCGATATTCGATTTCACGCCATGTATTCTGCAGCATTTCAGGTGTCACTGTTGCAATGATGGCCACAATCCTTTCCTTCAATTCATCAAGATCACGCACTTTGCTGGAGTAAACGCGGTCCTTTACATATCCCCACAAGAAAAAATCGAGTGGTGTGATGTCAGGAGATCGCGGAGGCCATGAAATCGGCCCGCTGTGGCCAATCCAACGACCAGGAAATTGTTCATCCAGGTATCGCCGCACAATCGTTCCCCAGTGTGGCGGTGCACCATCCTGTTGAAAAATAACATCTGGTTGTCGTTGTTCAAGCTGCGGTATAGCATAACATTGCAGCATGTCAAGGTACGTGATGCTATTCACCGACTGCTCTGTGAAGAAGACTGGTCCAATCACTTCATTGACAGTCAACGCTCACCACACATTGACCTTTGGACTGTCTCTAACATGTTCACGGACTTCATGAGGGTTCTCTGATCCCCAAATGCGACAGTTGTGTCTGTTCACACGCCCGGAAACATGAAATATTGACTCATCTGAGAAAGCTACTTTATCCAAGAACGTGTTGTCCACATCAATTTTGTGCAGAATGCGCTCCGCGAATGCAAACCGTTGTGGTTTATCGTCGGGCTTTAGTTCCTGAACAATCTGAACTTTGTAGGCATACAATTTCAAACGCTTATGCATCACTTTCATCACCGTAGATCGTGGGACTCGCAATTCCAAGCTGGCGCGCCGAGTTGACTTCGTAGGGCTCCGTTGGAACGCATCTCGCACCTTCTCAATGACTTACTCACTGACAGTAGGCCTACCAGCACCTTTCTTGTGGGCTACGCTTCCAGTGTCCTTAAACTGCTGATACCACCGCTTTATGGAATCCTTTCCAGGAGCAGGTTGTCCATATTCCAAGCGGAATTGCCGTTGAACTGCTATCACGGATTTCTGCTC
>JAHWFO010006337.1:1467564-1490910 GCA_023313115.1 Rhysida immarginata
ATTTTGAAATTTTAAATACTGATAAAAAAATAATTATTGTATACTTATAATGCAATATAACAAAAACGTGTTCAGTTTTCAAGTGCATCAGTTTATTTCTTCAGATTATTTTATCGGAATTAACGCATTAAAAAAAGGCAAAAATTCCTCATTTAAATATTGAATTTGCAAAAGCAGTAAATTTTTTAAATCGGGATATTTTTTTAGATTTTTTAAATTTTTAAATCCCAGTCATTGGCAAAAGTGTGCGTATTTTTCCTCAAGATGCAGAGAGCAAGAAGACAAAATACTAACAAGGGAATCCCTCGAACATGTATGTCACAGATTTCCACCAAATTGAAATATGTTACTCATCTGAAGCTACTATAGTTGCTTGCAAAATAAGAGTGTGAAATTGTGTTTCTTTCAAAATAAATCGCGAAAACGAAAAATTTTCAGCATACATAGCCATACAAGGACTCTATTGTTAAAGCGGTTAGGCTATGTGGGGTTCCCTTGTAAGTTCAAACAATCTATACATTCTGCTTAATAATTTACATGCACAGTTTGAACTTCATTACGTATGAACAGAATTATATATATTTATCGAAAGTAATAATAAATCTAGTAGGCCCCACACTGAAAATGAATGTGGAAGAAAAATAATAAACATGGGGGGGGGGGGGGGGGGCGGCCCGGGAAATCGTTTGACGTCGAATATCGTTATATACAATCTCTAAAATGAGCCAAAAAGTGAAAACCTCTGATCCACAAGGAGGAAAAAGCAGTGCTCTCGCTAGCCTATTTTAGGAGGGCGCTGCGCCCTACCATGAGAGTATTGCGTCCTGCCACGACAGTAGTGCGCTCGTTCCCAAAAACATTGCTTTAGCTAAATTATTTACCCATTTAAGATACCCATAAACCAAGGTACTTAAAATCGTTAACTTTTTCAAGTGGGGTATTTTGAAAAACAGCTACTCAATTATCAAGTAAACCAATTTTATTTCGCTGGACAAATTGGACCCATTTTGATTTATCAGTGTTTATTTTAAGCCCATTTACTGTAGACCATGTTGAAGCTTGTTGCAAGGCTAAGTTTATCTTTGTTGACGCCATATCTAACGAATGATCAGATATTATAATCACTAAGTCATCTGCATATAATATAGATTTAAAAGAAATGTTATTACTAAAGTCGCTTATAAAAGTATTAAACAAAACTGGTGATAGTGAAGAACCCTGTGGAAGACCATTACTCAATTTCCGTTCAGGTGATTGAACATTATTAACAGAAAGAAAATAGTTTCCATTACTTAAAAATGATTCAATCCAGTCCAAAGCTATACCATTAATACCAAATTGCCTCGATAACTTTGTAATTAAAATATTTTTGTTGACTGAATCAAATGCCTTTTTAAAATCTAAAAAGATAGCAAATGTAAATTCATTTTGAGTTTGCGATTGTACTAGGTCAAGAATCAGAGTCTCGATCGCTGTATCAACATTTCGTTTCTTTAGAAAACCGTGCTGTTCAACACTGAACAGGTTAAAATTTTCCAGATATTTTGAAAATCGGCTAGTAAAAAGGCTATCAAACACTTTTGAGATTGGAGAGAGGTTTGCAATTGGCCGATAATTCACAAATAACTTTGTTTTCCCTTACCTTTATATATAGGGTTTATTGAAGCAATTTTTAAAATATTTGGATATTGCCCAATTGAGATTGACAAATTAAATAAATAAGATACCGGAACGTTTAAAGATAAGTGGCACCTCGACCAGACAATGAAAGGGATACCAAGTGGATCAGCAAAAGCTGAATTAGAACTCAGTGACTTTAGTAATTTCGAAACATCAGCAGCTGAACTAGGGGAAATAAAAAAGCTCTGGGGGGTATTTTTAAAACCAATTACCTGGGTATATCTATTACAGGTAACAAAGTTTTAAGAAAGTCAAAAATTAGGTCCACCGATAGGGATTCATCATTAGCAAATGAGGAGATTTTATTATGCTTTGAAATTCCCATTGAGTCTTTTATAATCTTCCAAGATTCTTTTTTATTATCATTTAATTTCCAGAATAATTCATTAAAGTAATGAGTTTTCCTAATTAAGATTTCTGTTTTAAGTGAGTTACGGGCTTTCTTATAATTATTATAATCATTTCTTTTCTTAGAAGATAAAAAAGTTTTAAAATATTTATCTTTTTCCGGATTTTCTTCAGAATTTGTGCGGTCATCCATGGGTTACGAATGCATTTAAACCCAGTTGTAGATTTACTTATGATTGGCAAATAATGGGATAGCCCTAGAGCAATATGGTTTAAAAAATTTAAACAACAATCGTCTATTGAGGCTAAGGGGTCAAAAAGAACGGACCAGTCTGTCTGTTCAAAGAAGCTTTGTAGAACTGCTAAACGTTGCTCTGTTATTAATCTTTGCTTAAAAATTTTAGTTTTCTGTTGATTGGATCCTGGTAAATTCAAAGTTCCGTATAATGGATAATTGTCTGAAATTGCCATATAGCCTCGTAATAGTTGAAAGTCCATCCCTCGTACCCAAATATAATCCAAGGTTTAATGCGTACCATGAGTCAGGTCGATCCTTGTAGGTTCAAGATTTTTGGTTTCAAAACCAAAAGAGGAAAGTGAAGTCAAGATACGAAGTTCAATTGGCGCGGTCGGAGAAACAAGATTTAAATTAAAGTCACCACATAAAGTAAATTTACTTGAGGAATTGGTTATAGATTCCAGCACTGTTTCTATTTTTTGGTAAAATATCGACAGATTTCCCGATGGCGGACGGTAAATACAACACACATAAAAGTTAGTGTTAAAGTTAATTGTCAATACCTCCAGATCTTCAGAGCAGAAAGTATTATTGGTAACCAATTCCGCATAATAAGAATTACTGATATAAACAAGGATACCTCCACCTCGACAATTCAAACGATTAATAAAGAAATTCGTATAATTCCTAAGAAATTCGACTGCTTCAAAACAGTTTAGATCGCAAAAACTTTACTTCCTTGGAAGACTTAAAAAATCAATTGGATCATTTCTTAAGCGAGAAACCTCAGAAGTTCTGAGCGTGAGATTATGCAGCTACTGAAGAGATGGAGAAAGATCATCAAACAAGCGGCACATACTATATTGATTAAAAATAATTTTTAGTATTAAAAAAAAAAAATCTTCAATTTTTGTCCAAAAAAACAAAAACAAAACAGGATGAACTTGTACATCAACCCAATATATCCAAATAAATATAGTATGTGGACTTATAAATTACAAAAAATTGATGTTTAGTGCTTATCAAGTACTTTCAGTCGATGATTAAATATTGATCAAAAAACAAACATCTATAACATCGCCTACCAAAAAAATTAACACTGTAAATTGCTTGTCTTTTAAAAGCAATCTATCACTATCTGCTGCTTTTGTAAAGAGTTTCAAAGTGAGAAATTCATACGATCTCTTCACGTTTTCGTCCGATCATGTGGTTAAGCATGGCTGTAATTGGTCCAACACAGGCTGGCAATGGCTTTTGGGATAGCAATGCCAGTGGAAGTTCTTAAAAAAGCTAATTTCTGCATAATTTCTTACATTAATAAACAATTTTGAATTAAATTTTAAAAACTATTCATTTAAAAATAAAGGATGTAATCATTTTTACATGTTATTATGGAAAAATGCCGGTCTTGTGCTTAGGCTTAAAACTGACTAGATTTTAATGACTGCTCTACTGATAATTTATCAGGAGGGGGACCAAATTTTTTCCAAATCTGAGATTGCCATTATAAGATGACCTCGACTTTTTGAAAACTTATTTATGCGAAAAAACCTAGGCTTATATTTGGGGGAAAATAATATACTGCTACAGTTGGGACTGAACAATTTTATTCTGCCAGGTAGGTTTCGAAGATGTTAACGTACCCACAAGAAACTTGAAAAACTATGCAAAGAACACATGACACAATATAGAATGGTGGAGACTAGTTTCCTGCAAGAATTATCAAATATTGCTGCATCAATTTAAACCCGAGATGAAAAAGCAACTAATGGAACAGCATCATGCAAATTTGACAAGAAAAAGAAATTCAAAACCACACTTTTAAGCTAACCTAACATAAACCTTTCCTTCCTCGACAGGAAAACTTATGGCAATAGTCTTTTTTGCTTCAGGAGGACTTTGCTAGTAGATATCATGCCAAAACAAACCACCTTTAATTCTGATGCTGATGTCACAACCTAAAGAAACTTCAAGCTTGACTGAATCATGTGTTTCTACATCGGCAGAAGGAGAATAAAGTTCAGCCACACATCAGTCAAAAAATTATGGATGAGATCACACAATTTGGCTGGACAACACTGCAAAATTTCCTGATCTAAATCCACCCATTTGGGTGACTTTCGGTGAAAATCATGAAAGTTTGGCAAAAAGTGTGCACGAAACTGTAAATCCACCCATTTGGGTCTGACACCCTCCGATTACTGCCACTTTGCGTTAAGAAATAAAACAGAAGTAAATATGGAAAGAATTAAATGAATTTCCGTTGTTTATTAAAGTCTAGCCGGAAATAAAGATGAAACTAGTTGGATAATGTTTTCAATTTATATGTATTGTAAAGCCTTAATTTATCCAATTATTCCTGTCAGATGCAGATTTGGGGTCTCGGCAAAGATTTGAGCACCTCCTCCCTTTACAGATTTTAAACAAATTTGAATTTCCAGAGTTTTCAGCTTCAGAAACACTTCTCTAATTCTCAAATAATATTTTTGTATAAAAAAGTTTTTAAAGTGCTCCTTTTTAAGCACACCGAACAAAAAATTAGTCACCTGCTGTTAATAGCATGTTGCATATCCCTTCGTTTTAATTACATCTTTAAAGCACTTGGGCATTGATTGTAAGAGTGTCTTTAGATAGTCCTTATCTATCTCCAAGCATGCTGCATGCAATTTATCCCGCAATTTGGCGATGTTGGTCAGACAGCGATTCATCTGCTCAATACACTGCTCCAGGTAGTCCGACAAATTCTCTATTGGGTTCAGATCTCGGGATTTGGTGGGCCAATCGAGATGCTGCATGGTCTAATCATGCTCGTCGAACCACTCCTCCACGCACCTAACCTTATGAACCCTGCAGTTGTTGTCTTGATAGTAGACATCGTCCTGATCATAGACATACATGATGTGATCCACAAAAGACAGCAGTCGTCCATTCAGAATATCACAATTGTGATGCTGATTAAGCCTGGTACAAATTCAATGAGAGGTCCTTGTTCACTGTACTGAAAACTTGGGCACGGAACTGGTGCAAATTTCTATGAGAGGTCCCACAGCATCACAAAGCCACCACCTGCCTGCATCACACCTTAAACACAATCAGGGTAAAAGGCTTCATCGCTTCTTCTATGCATACAATGTTGAGCGTCATTCAAATAAAGACAAAAATTCAATTCATCTGACCAAATCACACGTCTACAGTCCAGTTCTGATATTGCTTGAACACGAGATCTTGTGAGCTGCAGTGAGCACTGGACACTTGTGAGGTAACTGGTTCCAGATGTCTATTTTATGTATTATAAACGTAGGAGTTGTGATAAATATATATTAATTAAGATAAATAACACTCCTTTAATTAAAAGAAGACAAATAAATTAAATTAAATAATATAAAATAATGAAAAAAGTCACCCAATTGATAAAGTAAAAGTTGAAGGACGAAAGTCATCCACAAGTCCTGTGTTTCATTTATGTTTCGTTCTTCAATTTTTACTTTATCAATTGGGTGACTTTTTTCATTATTTTATATTATTTAATTTAATTTATTTGTATTCTTTTAATTAAAGGAGTGTTATTTATCTTAATTAATATCTATTTTATGTAGTTAACTCCTTAAGGTTCTTTCACAAGCTTGTCTATGCAGGCCATTATTGACTTCCTCAGCAGTTCTTGCTTGGTTTGAAAGGAGTTGGCTGTGAACAGGTGCGATATTCGTCTTTGGTACCATTCAGTCAGCACTGACTTCCGACCACAGTGTCGATGGTTGGTCCTGAAATGCCTGTGGACCATTTCTTGAACTCGTGGATGACTATGTGCTTTGATACTACAGCAAAGATAGCTACTTCTTACATGGGATGCCCTTTTGCCTGCCCCAAATTCTTCTTGGGCTGTCACATTATCTTATTAAGCTGGTAAAAATAATGAGAGACTTGTGGATGGTCCTATCACGAGTCATCAATGGAATAATATGGCCTCAATAAATAACCCTTTTCAGATATTTTAATTTAAAAAAATTTCATATTGTCAGCAAAGGTGAATGAGTGCGAAATTTGCTGTTGTTTTAATTATGAGATATGAGTATACGAGGGCAGTCCAGAAAGTAGTACCCATTTAGGCATACATTTGGCGCTACTGATCCAATTACAGTAGAACCTCGTTTTTACGAACTCGCATTTTACGAAATTCCGGATTTTACGAAGTAATTCTGAAATCCCGACCCCCCTCCTGTTAATTTCCATATAATAAACTTTAAGTTTTACGAAGTATTTTTACAATGAAATTCGGATTTTACGAAGTTACAAGTTGTAATTTATAGTAAAAATTTTACTGAAAAAGTAAAAATTTTTTGCATGAATGGCCTGGTTACATGTTTTCGTCTGGTTGCATTTTGTGTGCATGCATCTTGTCCATTTGGCTATGTTATCGCCGTTGTGATCGATGATTAACTGGACTAGTTTTCACCGTCGCCAACAGAGGGTGCAATGGTCGCTCTTGCTCTGACCAATCAGGATATTCAACTACTGTTGGTGCAGCATCGCGGTGCCAGGGGGTATATAAAGGGGCCGCTTTTGCTATGGCAGTCAATATGGTTTCACTTTTCATCAGGATTCTCGACTCTCGATTTCGCCAGGACACTATACTCTGTGATTGCCGACCAAGAATCCAGGACTGCGACTGTTAAGACGATTATGTAAGTACCCCCATTTCGTATTTCCCTAAATGCCATTCCCTAAATCTAGTTTCAATGAGTTAGATTTTTAAGCATTTGAATGAATAGTAGGGTAGATGTACCAGTAATTGGCAGTTTAAGGGCCGAATCACTAAATAAATTAAATAAATAAATTGATATGAAGCAGTATTTAAAAAATTTTCTCGTTTATTTTATTAAGCTTATGAACTATTAATTCCCTTAATTAACCTAAAATGAATATTTAAGAAATGTAAAATGGTAAAATATATTTAACTATTTAATAATTTATTTAAGGCAAACATTTTTTGTTAAATAAGCTATATTTGTGTAGGCAACACTAAACAAAGATTTTCTTTTCTACTTCACTCCTTGTTTCATTGACCTATGTCCTCCATTGTTGTTGCCTAGCAACGTGACGCTTTCCATGCGAAAATTTCGTCACTTTCGTTAAAAATATCCTCAAACCCATGACTGGTTTCTTCAAGGAAAGCATCAAGCAACACTCGACAGAGGGAAGGCGGTAAATGCGTTACTGATTGGAATCTGGGTTTTTCGAGTAGCCCTTGACCTTCAGCCCTTGATCGAGTGTTGTTTGTCACTCTTTCGAGTGGTGTGCTAGTGATTCGGCCCTAAGACATTACTGTGAAGCGAAATTGTGTACGTAAATCAAATTGAATTTTGAAACTTTTCTAGTTATACCATTAAATTGTAAATATATTGCAGAATGTGCCAATCTCTAAACAATTATTATATCTTTAAAAGTTATTAAGTTATTAAATTTTTTCCTAACTAATGCATGAATCACCAGTAGTTCACAGTTAATGCACCAGAAATTGACAGGCAGTTTCACCAGTAATTGACAGTATATTAATTACACATTTTTATTATATATTTTCCAAAAAAATTGAAAACATTGAAAAGTAGCTGATGAAATCAAACACTTTTAACAATGTGTAAAGTATTTAACATTAACTAAAATTGTGCTTTTAAAACTTGACTTGTTCATTTAGATCATTTATCTTTTTTCCTTTGAAGTAATAAGTAATAAATAATGAATTCAGTCCAAGGAGTGCAAGGACCAATGAAAATAAAGGTGTTTGCAAGTAGTGCATTATCATCAGATCTTGGCCAACAAATTGTTCGTAGGAAAACTTGATTTTTGATGATTGTTCTCCTACTTGTAAAATTCGTCCAATTCATCCCATGCTACTTTTTATTATAGTAAACAGAATACCAGTAGTAGTTTTCTTCTTGGAAGATAACTTGTCCTGGGCTATCTATTGATCGTCTCTGTGACAAGATTCAGGAGCAACAAAAAGAATCGGCGAATGAGGCCTAGAAGATTTATGCTAAAGTGGGTGATCTAGAAAGTGACAGTCAAGTACTTATAATTGACACAGCTAGGTCAATTGCAGGAAATTAAGAAGTTTCACTTAAAACCATCATGTTTCCTTTATTATTACCCTACATTCTATATCACATAAATATATTTTTTTCGTTCTTTTTTAAAGACAGAAATTATCAATAATTGACAGGTTATGTCAATTACTAGTGACACTACATAACTGGGTTCTAGTAGTTGACGGTGGACTAAAACACTTAACACATTGGTTATCTGAAATTCTGTTACTACTAGAAACATTGTCCACTGATCACAAAAAAGTTCACGTAAAATTAATAACACTGCATAACATTCAGTAAATAAATTCAAGTAATCAAACCCTCGCTTAGTGTTTCATTACAAGGTTTTTTCGACTCAGTACGGTATTGAACAATCAACATGCGTCTGTGGCCGTAACAGGGAGCAAAGTTCCTAGTTTTTTGCTGTTCTGAAAAGCCTAATACATTGTTTAATACGAGGTGGCATTACCAGTCCCTTTTCTTGCTTTGTTACTTTATTAAAAGCTTTTAAATCGTGAATTGTCAATTACTGGTACACTGTCAACTACTGGTACATCTACCCTATGTAATCATTATGTACATATCAATTTATTGATTTCATAGTAAACATTTTGTCTGTAAAGCAAATTTCAAAAAGAGGAACAGAAACGAATTTGTCAGTAATGTACAGTGTAATTTTTCACTTCTGCCGACCAAGCATACAGAACTGCGATTGCTAAGACGGTTATATAAGTAGCCCCATTTTGTATTTCTCTAAATGCCAT
Organism: Rhysida immarginata; assembly: GCA_023313115.1. Classification (NCBI taxonomy): domain Eukaryota; kingdom Metazoa; phylum Arthropoda; class Chilopoda; order Scolopendromorpha; family Scolopendridae; genus Rhysida; species Rhysida immarginata. The sequence goes on from JAHWFO010006337.1 coordinate 1,476,678, forward strand.
TCCCTAAATCTAGTTTCAATGTGTTAGACAGGGTGACCAGCAACTGGGAAAACTAGGAAAAGACAGGGAATTTCTTGTAACCGGAAAAAGTCCGGGAATTTTACAAAATCATTTTGCTAGACAATGTGGGTAGATGTTTAAGCATTTGATTGAATTTTATGTAATCATAAATGATTTCATATCAATTTATTGATTTCATAGTAAACATTTTGTCTGTAAAGCAAAATTCGAAAAGAGGAACAGAAACGCATTTGTCAGTAACGTACAGTGTAATTTTTCGCTTCTGCCGACCAAGCATACAGAACTGCGACTGAAAAGACGAATATGTAAGTACTGTACCTATTCCGTATTTTCCTCAGGGCCGGTTCATTTGTTTCCGTATTTCCCTACAGTGTTTCAAAAACAACACTAACTTTTGTTGTTGTTTTTTTCCACGGCAAAGGGAAGCACTAACCAATCATTTAAAATGATATGTTCCGGTAAAAGAAAGCGATCTGCGCTTATATTAGAGACGAAGATGGGAATTCTTGACGAATTAAAAAATCCTAGTGTGAAGAAAGCTGAAATTGCCAAAAAATACAACTTTCCATTTTCAACTTTGAGCACCATCAAAGGTCAGAGGACAAAAATTGAAAGTGCAATTGCATCCTTATCTAATCTTAAAAGGAAATATGTTCGTCATGCTGAACAAGAAGAAGTGGAAGAGGTGCTTTTTAAATGGTTCTTCCAAGCCAGGGACCAAAACATTCCTGTAAATGGCAACGTGTTAAAAGAGAAAGCAGAACAGCTTGCTGCTATTCTCGAAGTGAAAGATTTCCGCTGTTCGAATGGATGGCTAGAATGCTTTAAGCAACGTAAAGGATTATCGTTTCGTAAAATTACTAAACTTGGCTGTAAAAGCAAAGCAGCACAGGTGTCTACAGTAACATCTTAGCTTTGCTGAAAACCGTAGCTCGAGTTCATCTGGTGCGTGTCTGAGTTTTGTGACGGTTTAAAATGGCGAATAAGATAGAAAATCCTGCCAATTGTGAAGTGCGATGCAGAAAATGTTCGTCCAAGCGAAATTTATAGCAGGATTACTAAAATTTATGGTGTGGGAACAATGGAAAGTCATCTGTATGAAGTCATTTGAAGTAATCTTCGAAACTTCAAAGAGGGAAGAGCTATTGTGCATGATGAACAATGGTCAGGTCGCATCCTTTATCACCAAAGATCTGAAGAAACGTGTCGATGATGTTGTCAGGCAAGATCAGTGTGTAAATCTTAATGAATTGTGTAAGGATTTTCCTGAAATTTCACGTTCATTGCTCCATGACATCGTGACGGACCATCTGAATTCCAGGAAAATTTGCCGAAGATGGGTACCCAAAATGCTTACCGATGAACACAAGAGCAATCACATGGGTTCTGCGTTGTCGTTTTTGACTGGTTATGCACAACAGGGCAATGAATTCCTTGATCAAATTGCTACTGGGGATGAAACCTGGATGTGCCATTTCACACCTGAGAGCAAACGCAAGTCCTTGGAATGGCGCGCCATCCATGATTTCCAACAAGGCTGCACAAGTTTAAGAGGCAATTTTCCATGAAAAAGGTGATGGCCTCAGTGTTCTGTGACTGAAAAGGTCTCTTGTTGGTTGATTTCAGGCCAAAAGGGAAGACCATCAATGCAGATGCATACTGTGATGGTTTTCAGAAGCTACGTAGGGCCATCAAAACAAGAGATGGGGAATGCTGACAAATTGCACTGTTCTTCTACATGACAATGCTCGCCCCCACGTGGCTCGCAAGACCATTTCATTCCCCTACATAATGAAATTTAGGGGAATAATAGGGAGCATAAAACTATGTATACCGTTAATATTTGATCGAATTCCAACGAGTGGTTTCCAAGTTACGCAGTATACATCGTAACACGTGCTGGTTATTACTCGCATGTGAGGACGGGTTACGATGTTGAATGCGTAACTCGGAAACTAGTCGTTAGAATTCGATCAAATTTTAACGATAAGCATAGTTTTATGCACCCCATTATTCCTCCAAATTTCATTATCCTAGGTGTTCTAAAACCTTTGAATTATCCTGGGTGTTAACTTCTTGATTTTGGTGGTGGCATTTTTATTTCTGTTCATATCTCAGTTATCATTGAAATTCGGACCCATGTTCATATGAACTTTTTTTTTTTTGCTTAGAATAACCCATACTACCTGCCCTAAAAGTTTGTACATTGAATTTTGAATCACCCTGTATAAAAATGAAGAAAGTCAATTTTTTAATGTAACAAAATACATTTTCCACCTTTGAATTCCTAGATCTTAATTGAAATTTAAATTATTGCGACTAAACGGTGATGAAATGTCAGTAATTGAACATAATCGAACAAATTCTATTGTAGATCTTAGAAAAACTCTTTTCATCTGATTGAGATGATCAATCGATATACAGGGTGAGGCATTTATCTTGAGACAACAGAATATCTCGGAAACTAAGCATTGTACGAAAAAATGTCCAAAATCAAATGTGAATTATTTCACGGGGGAAATTCATTAGTTAAAAAATTATTCCCCCCCCCCTCTTGTGAGGGGGCTGGGGGGAGAGGGTAACTTTGAAATCTTAAAGGGCAACTCTACGCAAAAATTCGATTATAATTTTTTTACAGAATATCAATTTTTGATATAAATATAACGCGATTCCGTTGAAATTTTTAATTTTGGTCCATAATTTCTGTAAAAAAATTGCTTTGAAAAGCAAAAAATAGCGCGTTTGCATTCCCCTCACGCCGGCCATTATTTTTCCGTAAGTGACGTAGTGCGAGGTTAGCTGCTGGGGTCGATTTAATGTTTAATGCTAATCCCAGTTGTTTGTAAGCTTTCACAGCCTGATTTTTTTAAGTAAAAAAAAAACTAGAAAGAGTTTCCAAATGTGAATCTCCTTTTTGAATGAAAATAAAATTAAATTAAAATAAAATAAATAAATGAAAGGCACCAATGTAAGTTCTAATGAAGGAGGGGATTAAAAAAGGTGATTCACATGTTATTGAAATATTATCAAACCACTCCTTCTATTATATAATAATTATTTTGGTCATTTTAATTCATTTAATGTACTCTATGTAAATGAATAATTATTGAAATGTGTGTAGCTTTTAAAGTGAAGTCACGAATAGATGATTTTCAAAAATGAGACGTTACATGAATGACACTGAATGAATTTTGAAACTTTTTTTAGTTTATTAAAAAATCACACAATGGAAGCTTTCAAACAATTAATGCTATTTATTTCTCTAATTCACTGTGTTGACATGGATTTTATCACCATGCCCCAGCATAAAAAATTAGCTGTCTCTCTCTCTCTCTCTCTCTAACATCTCCTGATATTTTCTCACTGAGTAGATATTTACGACCGATCTTCCTAAATTTGTAAATCGCATATTCGTCATGCCTCATTCTTATTTAGTATTTGGCTATAAGAACACAGGTAGTGATAATAATTTATCATTTCTTCAATTGCCTAAGTAAGAATTAGGAAGAAATGGATAATTTTTGATCGAAGAGATAACTGGCTTCCGACCGCGAACTAGTCGACTCTGCTCCGCTCACTTTGAAAAGTTTTGTTTTGTTATTGATCCTGTCGTATTAATGTACGTAGGTATTAATTAAGTTCACTATCTATTTGCGCAAGGCTATGTAACTAAAGAGGTATCCGGGTAAAACGCAACCGGACAAAATGCAACTACACGTTTTGAAGTGTTCAGATGGCCACATTCGATTGAAAATGATGAGAAACGTAAGAACATAGAGCTCGTTTTCATTTCTAAATACTACATCCGAGAAATTCAATTTTTCAAACAATAGATGAACTCAGAGCTCTTGCTACTTCGTCAAGGGGAATTATTTTGTTCATTGAAGCATTTAATGGAAGCCAACCGAAATAGAAAGGGGAGGGGGGGATGGGGACGGGACTGCCGATTGATTATGAATTGAAGCCACTTTCTTGGTTAAAATTCACAAATAGAAAAGGGGAAGGGGGACTAGTTATTGGCTATTGCTTTTAATGTTTGACTAAGACCCCATTAAAATTATATTAGGTAATCTAGTTAAATAAGTAACTGGTGCTAACAGTAGCAAATTTTTGTTTAATGTTTGAAGCTAATACATTTGTCATTTAAACTGGCTGAAATAGTTTATATTAAGTGATGAACATAAATTAAAATATATCAGTGTAACAAAATACATTTGATAACCTGAAATTTAGTTCGATTTTCCATAAATTTTAGTTATGAATCAAATAAACAAAGAAAATTGCTTGAGAGAATTTTCATTAGTTTTAATAAAATTTTACAGTATTTGAAACCACAATGTTCTTGTGAAGGAAAGATTTTTCGAATGGCTGTCACAATGCAACGGGGAAGAACTTTTCTTTTATTTCTTCCTAGGTGCACCCAAATCTAATGGACAAATTAGTTTGTTTGTATATCGTAATCCGCGCAGAGTTTTGAAAAGACGGAATTTTCGGTGATGCACTCCGAACCACTGGGCATATGCTGGTCGATCTCGGCTTAATCACGACAGCATACGTTCGCACTTGTGATGTCGGCATATCTTCACATATTGTGCACTGATACCTAATTTAAAAATTAATATCATGAAATTGTTCACATTTAAATAACATACGTATTAATTATAATTGACAAATTTGTTGCGCTTGATACATTTTCCGTCGATTCGGCGACACTGTATTCCTCGTCTAATGACGGGTGATCGCGGTTCTAAACTATATGGTTTCACGCCTAACCAAATCACTGATATAGATAGTTGTCCAATTCATTATATAGATAGTTGTTAAAATAAGCCTACATATCTTCGTAAGTCTTAAAATTAATAACTGAATCGCTGCTTTCATGTCCAAACATTGTGAAAATTGTAGTGAATGCAGTACTGAGTGAATGTAGATCTATAGTGAATGTTAAAGCTTCACTGCAAAGCTTGATGAGAGCAATCCTCGCACTACGTCACGCCTCCACCCAAGATGGATGCCCCCGATTTCAAATCGCGCTCGGAATTTTCGTTTTTCACATATTTAGGATTCGAATTTTAAAAAATTAGATATGCTATGATGTTATTAATAGGTTACTCTTTCGATTTAAGTAAAGTTGTATGTGTCCTTTAAATAGGAACCCCTATTTTTAATGGTATATTCAGGTTGTACACAATATTCGAGAAATGTTTTATTCTTGGTGTTTTTTCAATTGATCCAACTGTTTAGGAGATAGAGGCCCTGAAAGTGTGGAACTTTTAAAGTTTTGAACCCAATTTTATCTTTGAAGACAAAGAGATAGAGAGTGGGTCTTACAGAATTCCTATTCTACTTTTTAATGGTCTTTAAGAATCCGAAGTCAGAATTTCAAAAATCCAATATTTTTCAATACACACGCATAGATTCTGTCTCCATAGGACTGCTGCCCCCAAAAGTTTACCTGTCCACTAAAAAATTTGAATAATTGAAATTCTGACTTTGGATTCTTAAAGATCATTAAAAAGTAGAATAGGAATGTCTGTAAGACCCAGTCTCTTTCTCTTTGTCTTCAAAGATAAAATTGGGTTCAAAACTTTAAAAGTTCCACACTTTCAGGGCCTCTATCTCCTAAATGGTTGGATCAATTGAAAAAACACCAAGAATAAAACATTTCTCGAATATTGCGTACAATCTGAATATACCATTAAAAATAGGGGTTCCTATTTAAGATTTCAAAGTTACCCCTCCCCCGCGAAATAATTCACAAAGGGGGGGGGGGGTAATTTTTTAACTAATGAATTTTCCCTGCGAAATAATTCACTTTTGATTTTGGACATTTTTTCGTACAATGCTTAGTTTCCGAGATATTCGGTTGTCTCAAGAAAAATGTCTCGCCTTGTACGAGGGCATATTGAAAAGTAATGCCTCCATGGCTGTAACTTTTTTATTTTTTAACCAAATTTTCAAAATTCTTTTTGTATCTGATACTTACATTTGTCCTCTATGTAATGCACTATTCACTTTTCGACATAGTCCCCATCACTTTCCACGCATTGCGCCAACGCTTGACTAGTCGGGTGAACACAACTCATGCCCCTTAAGGTGCTCTTTTTTTTCTTTGGGAAGTGGTGAAAGTCGCAAGGTGCAAAGTCTTTCATTTTTGAACTGCAGTATTTCATCTTTGAACTGTAGACGCTGCAACCCCCTTTGATGTGTGACGATCGTGTGCGGACGGGCGTTATCGTGCTGCAGAAGAGGATCCAAAGTTGCCATTCAATCCTCGTGTTGACGACAACCCCGGAATTCCTCTCCGACGGGTTCACCCAACTAGTCACGCTTTCGTGTAATGCGTGGAAAGGAATGGGGACTATGTCGAAAAGTGAATAGTGCATTACATAGAGGACAAATGTAAGTATCAGATATAAAAAGAATTTTGAAAATCGGTTAAAAAATAAAAAAGTTACAACCATGGAGGCATTACTTTTCAATATGCCCTCGTATACATAAACAGTTTAAAGACCTTTAAAGATCTTTAAACTGTTTGCTATAAATCGAAGAACAAATTGGCAAACTTGTTCGCCTTCCCCCCCCCCCCCCCCACCTCCACTTCTCCCGGTCTAAAGGCATGGACTTACAAATAAATTTCTTTTAAACATGTGCTTCTTTATACATTTTCATAAGAATTATTGTAATCCGAAGAAGGAAATTTCTGCTTCCGCCATTGATGCTCTCTTTGGCTTCAGGTTTCGATTATCAGCATTTCAAGCAAACAACGATGCCAATTCCATACTCTCGAAATAAGAGTACAATTTTTTCGTCGTTACGTGAATTAAGCGTAACGGCATGTATTGTGAATTGCACTTACAATAAATCGTTATTTTGTCAAATAGCTCAACATCGTTTTAATTTGTATTATTAGGTGTTAAATTACTATGCAATCAATTACGTATCATTGGAAAATTAGTTTGTTTTATCCGATTTTTCGTTATAAGAGAATTCGTTATAAGCATTTGTTTTTTCTTAACATATCTGATGGGTACTATGAAAAGCTTCGTTATTTCAGTAATTTCGTAATAACCCGAGTCCACTGTAACACATAATGGACAATCTTTGTTTTTAAAATGCACAGAAACTCTTGTACACTAGTGATTGTGAGAATTGCAAGACCGTTAAGAAAGGATGGTGAGCACATGCATTATCCACCACTGTCATAATGGCCAAACTGGATATTACGAATTGTGGGTACTCTCAAAAGCAACCACCACATCGGAAAAGTTGTAGATACATATCCTTCCTTCAGTGCATTCCTGATGCTGTATTCTAACATGACAAAGCCTTCCCATATATTGCAACATAGCAGATACTTTTTCTTTCTTGGCCTGCACGTTAGCCAAAGCATATCAGTTATTAAACATGTATGGAATATACATACAAGTCCAAAAAGTCTTCCAAATTTAATGAACTGTGCACTATGTACAAGCAGTTCCACAGGAAAACTCCTGAAGCCTCTTTGATGTTGAGCAGCCCTTACTACACAGCTCATGAATATTTACCAAGAACCTCACTTTTCACAAGGATGTTGTTGCATTGCTCTAAGCCAGTGTGCATTTGGGCATGTCAGTATTGCAATTTTCAGTGTCTTACAAATTTCTGTCATATACCGCAACTATGTACAGTGCTCCCTCTGTATAACCGCAGTCTACATAGTGGCAAATTTATAACAGCAACTCCATATAACAAATTTATTTTCTGGAAAATAAAAATTGTGGAAAAATCATACAAGTTAGCAGATATGTTATAAAGTAAAAGTTACAATTTTGATCACTCAAAAATGACTTTTTATACAGGGTGTCTTAAAACCTTTAGGGTCAAAAATCTATAGATGGTAGAAGACTAAAAATTGAGTAATTTGCGATAAGGAACCCATGGTTAGAAATGCATATTTCAGGTACTACAAATAAGTAACACATTTAAGGTTTTTTTTGTAACTAACAAATTTTTTTTTTATTTATAAAGAGCTTACCCCATGAGTGGATGTCCCCTTACTGCAAATCAGGAGTTTGTGTATTTCAGGGAAAAATAACTTAATTTTATAGCAAGTGACAACCACCAGTTTCAATACATGCATTACAATGGCACATGAAATTTTGCTGCACTCTTTCAAATATCCCTGGTGTCTATTGTACCTTGGAACCTGACAAGCAGTATCACATCAGACTCTACTGGGGTCCATACACCAATGACCCCAGGAAAATTTGATGTGCCCTTTAAGAAAATTCAGTGCTCCACGTGTCATCAAAGTGAGCAGTTGTTTGTATTGAAAACGGAAGCAGTCTACAAAAACATTCCTGACATACATTTCTTGTGGTACCTGAAATATGAAGTTCTAATCTTCTGTTTCCTATCTCAGAATAGTTTACAGTACTCTTTCATCTGCAGTATTTTGACTCTATATATTTGAGACAACCTGCAAACAGCTCTGTTGTAAATATTTGTTACAGGGAACAACATTTAACTGACATTACTTACACTTTTTTGGAGCTTTCGATTATAATCAGCAAAAACAATGACTTCTTTGTCTCGTTTCTCTCGTATTACTATAACAAAAGTCAAAATAATGTGAATAACATTAAAAAAAAATAAAAAAATTTTATATTGGCTTTTGTGTTAATTTCAATTTAGATATTTGATGAACAAAATTTTTTTCTATTAAGAGGTAGTCTTACATTTTTTTTTTATTTTTTCAGAAAAATAAAATTCATCATCGTGCACAGGTATAATAGGATGACTGAAAAAAATTTAAAAAATGAAAATTAAAAGAAATAATTAAAAAAATACTGAAATAAAACATACACTAACTGAATAAAAAACATTTAATATTAAATAATGAAGTGTTTGAAATAAAACTCCAAAAGTAAAAAAAAAACAAGAATTCATTTTATGTATATGTTAGGCTCACAGACCGAAAACGCTCAATTACTGAAAAAAATCAACCACAACTAGTTGTGGCTTCTCAAGTTCATCCACAATGCGAAATTTGTGTCGTGGCATTTGCGAACACAATGCATTTTGGTACACACAATGCATTCAGGTTCAAACACAATGCATTCTGCACTCAAGAAGTCCACAAAGTGAAATTTGTATTGTGGTTCTTTAAATATTTGACCAAGATGCGTTGTGGCAATGAGGAAATGTCACAACGCATTCTGGATGGTAGTTGATGCGGCCATGATGCAAGATAATAAAAATACTGTACCTAAATATTTTTTAAATTCTTTATTAAATTTTGTGATAGATAACTTATTTCAATCAACTTTTGAAATTAAACACAAACCATTTTTTAAAGGCAGTGTCTAATGTTTAACATCACTTTATACATTTGTGAAATAGGCCCACCCAGCCGTAGCCATAGGGCAAAGCGCTTTATACAGTGGAGATGCAACAAATTTGTTGCAGGTAATATATAAGAATTTAGGTAGGGGCTAAACAATGGTGGTGTCAAATTTGACCTTTGACCTAGAATTTTGCACCTTGCAACTTTGTAATTGTTACAGGTAGAGAAAGATTTCCAATTGTACACTTATAAGCTCAAAACACTGATTTAAAAAAAATAAAAGAAAGAAAGAAGATGAGGAGATTAAAAATAAACCCACTACAACAAAATGAAATTTCGGTGCTCAAACTATGATGTGGTCTATGGAATGGCATCTTGGTGAGACCAGTTATCTACAATGGTTGCCTCAAAATCATTTCTGTATACCTTACTCCAGAAATGCAAATATTGTCGAAAACAGGTCCCACCAAGATGCTTTCCATAGTCCACACCACAGTTCGAGCACTGAAATTTCATTTTGTTGTAGTGGGTTATTTTTACGCTCATTTGTAACCTCTCTCTCTCTTTGTTAAAATCAGAGTTTTGAGCTCTACAAATGTACAATTGGAAATTTTTCTCTACCTGTAACGATTACAAAACAAAGTTGCAAAGTGCAAAATTCAAGGTCAAAGGTCAAATTTAACACCACCATTGTTTAGCCCCTACCTAACAGATTTGTTGCATCTCCACTCGTTTTGAGATATTATGGTGGATGCGACTTTTGACTCTCCCTGTATAATTATATTTTTGTTCTCGTGTTATTAATTTCCTCAGAATAAAAAAAAAAAAAAAAAAAAAAGATAGAAACTTTTATTCCTCAGTATTTTTACTTAAGCATAATTAATAAAATCATCTTAGTGTTTAACATTTTCATTGGTTTTTAATTATATTATATAATTACCGGTATACAGCTCTATATAAGGAAAAGCAGTATCAATGCTGAGAGAGAATTTGCCAAATCTGGCCAAGATAAATGGGCACAAAAAATAATTTGATTATCCAATTCAAAATTTTCTGAAGTTGATATTGGTATTAGCATTGCAGGTAGGATGCCTGATGTTGATAGAGTACGTGCAACTCCCAGAAATGTTTTAGCTATTGTTATTGGAATCAATCATCAGGACTTTATCCATTTGGAACTAAGGAAGGTCTCACTGACTGACTTTATGTTTGTAATTGCTGAGAGCAACTTTATTAAATTATGTTGTCCTCTGGAAGTAAGCAAGGTTTACTTATACAGGGTGAGTTTAAAGTCATGCACATTAAAATTTAGCTGCCCGTAAAAGTACCAGTTTGAGAATTTAAATGAAAGTAAGGTATTATAGAGATTAGTTGAAATGTTGGCTTTCATTTTTAGCAGACAATCTTTAGGTGTTTGTTTTTTTTTGGTGGCATATATATAAGTTGTCCTTCAGTGTGTCATTTCCCGGGGATTGTGGCATCCCCCGATTTCTTCCTACGCGGTTAACTGAAAAATGTGGTTTATGTGAATAGTCCACATTCGATTGCTGAGCTGAAAACGAACATCCAACAGCCATTTCTAACATCAATACTGCCATGCTTCGCAGAGTCTCACAAAATCTGGTAAAACGAACACGCTTTTATAATCGTGAAAGAAGATGTCATTTCTAACATTCTAACACCTAAAAGTTTGTCTGGTAAAACAAACATGCTTTTGTATTCACAAAAAAGGATGTCATTTCCAACATTTATTGTAAAACATTTATTGTAACACATAAAGTTTATCTGCTAAAAATAAAAGCCAGCATTTCAACTAATATCTATGAGACTTTACTTTCATTTAAACATTTCTGGTACTTTTATGGGCAGCTAAACTTTGATGTGCGTGGCTTTAAACTCACCCTGTACTTGTCACTACAAAAGATACTATACTGATAGAAAATGCAAATGTCGCTCAAGAAACAAAGTGGAATTCTAAATGTCACAATAATAATCCTTGTAAAAATAAATAATTGTGATACACTCATAACCCTCAAGAAGTGCAGATTTTGTTAATGTTTTTGAAAAAGGTTGATTAATCAAAGTTCCTGAACTAACCTTTAATATTATTATTATTTTCAGTATTTGAGTCATAATATAAAAAAATTAACTTTTTTTTCTCCACCAAAAATATTACCTACACTCAGGCACAATTTAATTGTTCTAATTAAAGACAAAAATGTTAAACCCAATGTTAATTTTATTAATTATGGTTAGATAAAAATATTCATGAATAAAAGTTTCTATCTATTTTTTTATATTATTCCCAGAAAATTAATAACAAAATTATAATTATATAAAGTGATGCTAATGATTAGATGTTTTCTTTAAAAAGTGATTAATTGTATGTAATTAAAAATAGAAAAGGGAAAGGAAAATTCCACGACTTGGATATTCTATTTGTAATAGTGATATGTTTGAAGATTTTCTTCAGTATTAATATTATCTTCTCTTGGATTTATTGTGTTTAATTTCAAAAATCGATTGAAATATGTTGTCTATCACAAACTTTCATAAAGAATTTAAAATTATTTAGGCATTTTTATTATATCGCATCATGGCTGCAACAACTACCGTCCAGAACGCATTGTCATTATTTCCTCATGGACAAATATTTAAAGAACCACAACACAGATTTCACTTTGTGGTTATTTTGAGTTTGCCAAAATGTGTGGCGTTTGTTTTTGCAAGTGCCAAGACACGAATTTTGCATTGTGGATGAACTGGAGAGGCCACAACGTGTTGTGCAGTGATGCCACTAGGCAAAATCAGCGTAGTGCAGCGCCATGCTGCCCCTTTGCCCCCACCGCACAGCCACTCGGCCCCGCCATGCTGCCCCTCAGCGCTGCACAAATGTAAGAAACTGAATCCAATAAATGCCAACAATCTGCGGCTTAATTTTTCTTGGAAGCTTATCATTGTGGCGTGAGCGATTTAAAGCCTAAACGTTTTAATTAAACTACTGACTAAGTACATTCATTTAAAATATTAACAAACTGCATCACTTTAGTTGGTAGCTGTGACGAGCTGTTCATCGCATTAATCCTTGTGCTTTTTTTTTTATCCTCCACGCTGACAAGTGGAGCCTCTTTTGTATTCGTGCGTGGTAGTTTCCTGTAGTCGCTTTACTGTCAAAACAATCCTCTTCGTTTCGTCCGCGAGAAGAAGTATTCCTCAATAAGCTTTCACGTTTAAATTAGCATTAATAAATTGTTGAGGGATAATACAGATCAACTGTATAAGATAAAAAAGTTTAAAAGCCATAATGCAATCATTACTTGCAATTTTATCCTGGAAAAATAGTGCATAAATTGTTGAAAAATGGGATATTTATACTTTTAAAAACTGTTGAGGACTGTACCACCAGATGACGTCTTTTCATGGCATAACAAGTAAGGAAGACAGACTAGCCTAGAAGAAATTAGGAAGCCTTAGAGAAATTAGTCCTAACATGCCCCTAACTGCATACAGATTCCGAAGTTAGCATTTTGCCTTCATGCCTTAAAAATATAAATGTAGGTCACTGAAATGCATGTACTTTTATTAACATTAAAGTATGAATTTAGCTGTATTCAGTGCCCCATTGCCTTCGAGCGCACCATGCTGCCCTTTGTTTCAATAGCCATCACTGTTGTGGTTGATGTTTTCGCTCAGTGAGCGTTTTCAGTCTGTGAGCCTAACATATATGATGCCTGTCTGAAAAGTATCTGGATTGAGGCTACAAAAAAGTAAAACTCGCTGTACCTTTTTCCTATCCAGATCGTGTGACAACATTTCTGCTGATGACGTAATGAAATTTACAGCGTTTAGAGTTCTGTGTACGTTTGTTGTAACACGCTAAAGCAGAATGTTTTTCTTTTCTCGTCGCATGGTGAAAATGACAGAAAATATTGAGCAATGACATCTGTGCAGCTCATAACATTGCAGAATGCTTGTTTTAGGAATTCATAACACTCCATCGCGGTTTTACTCATTTTAAAACAAAATTTGATGCAATGTCGTTGCTCAATGTCCATCATTTTCACTACGCGATAAGAAAAGAAAAACGTCCTGCTTAAGCATGTTACAACAACTGCACGTGGCACTCTAAACAGCAGCAAATTTCATTATGTCATCAGCAGAAACGTCGTCACACGATCCGGATAGGAAAAATCTGCAGCGAGTTCTACTTTTTTTTTGTAGCCTCAATCCAGATACTTTTTGGACAGGACTCGTGTATCATATTGTGTGTTTTTGTAGAGTTCTTAAATAAAAGTATTTTCAAAAACTTGTGAGAACATGGAACAATACGTAATAACTAGGGAAAAACATAGAACCTTAGGTAAAAACATTTTGTTTATGGTTTTAGTACTAAGAGATATGCACAAAAATGTGTTGTTTTTTTTAATAAATGTGTTTTAGTTTAACAGTTATAAAGACCTAAAAAGGCATATTTAATGCTTTGTGACATATTTGGGCTTATCAGACCTAAAAGTCATATTTTGATTGCATTTTATCCTACACCGAGAGGCCCATTGCTTCTTGTGTTATCGCCATTGTGATCTATAATTAACTGAACTACAGTGAAACCTCCAAATAGTGGACACCAATGGGACCATGAATTTTGTCTGCTAAATCGAGGTGTCCTTTATTTAGAGGGAAAACAAGAGTTCCTATCAAAAGGACAGGGTCTTGTTAAACTATCCTTTAATTAGAGATGTCCACTATTAGGAGGTGTCCGCTATGGGAGGTTTTACTGTAGTTTAGCCTTTGCCAACAGATAGTGCCAGCGTCGCTATTGATCTTGACCGATCAGCATACTCAATGTCCGTTGGTGCAACATCGCAATGATGAGGATATACAGGG
>JAHWFO010006337.1:1500910-1518118 GCA_023313115.1 Rhysida immarginata
TTGAATAATGAACTCAATGAGTTCGAAATACGTATATGCTTAATAAAATTCTTTTGTGGACAAGAGGTTGTTGTCAGTTGGTCAATAAATATGAAATTAACTCAAATCATTGTTGATGTTCATTTTGAAGAATTTTAATTGTTGTGTTCTTGATGTTCATTTGAGAGCATTAGAAAACCATATAACAAATACTCTGCAGCTTTTGAATGTCAATGAACTGATTTCAGAACCTGAAGGTCCCCAAGGATAATATAGTACCTTTAATGTACCTATACATTATTCCATAGAAACAAATGCTTAAAAATTGTTATTAACCAAGTATTCAAAATATTTGTATAATTAGAAGGTAAGAATTTTATGTATTTTTTGTAGTTTTCTAAGCTATTTTAAGGTTTTTTAATACACTTTAAGAATTATTTATTGAAAGTAATATTTTTAGTTAAAAATAAAATAAATATCAATTTAGAAGGTTATGATTTTTATTTATTTTTTAAAAATTTTGTTAACACTCTTTCTTTAGTAACAAAAAAAGTTATCGATTTTTAGCCCGAAACAGACCTTAATTTTCCACAGTGGGATGAGGGAGAGAGACGCAGAGATAGGGAGGGACAATTTAGCTTAAATATAAGTATTATATTTAGATAATAATTCGGTAGATATATTAAAAGATACCTTTAGATTGCTTTAAATATTATTCCGAGAAATTATCAGTTATCATTGCGGTGAAATGAATCGGGAGTGTCAGAAACGTCATGCAAAGCATTTTGGATATTTATTGTGTTATCTATTTTTCATTCTTCAAAGTTTATTACAGTCGATTCTCGTTATAATGAAGTTCACCGGAATCCATAAAAAGTTTGTTATAACCGATATTTCGTTATATGTGAAACCCAATTTTTTAATGTAAAAATGCATTTTTCACCTTAGATTTTGTAGGGTTTAATTGAAATTTGAAGTATTGTGACTAAACGGCGATGAAATATCCTTAATCGAACGTAATCAAACAAAAAATGTGATTTCCATTTGACTTCGCTCGTTTGGTGAAATTTTTTTGATCAAACACTACCAAAAACCAGATTTTCATTCGAATAAGTTTTTATAGTAGAAAATCTGTCTTTTCTAATGGATCGAGATGCTCAGTCGATATATAAACAAACAGTTTAAAGATCTTTGAAAGATTTTTTAAACTGTTTGATATAAATCGAAAGAACAAATTCGCGAACTTGTTCAATTATTTGCGTTCTCTCTTCTCCCCCCCTCTCCCAGGTTAAAGCCATTGAGTTCCAAATAAATTTCTTTCAAACATGTG
Organism: Rhysida immarginata; assembly: GCA_023313115.1. NCBI lineage: Eukaryota > Metazoa > Arthropoda > Chilopoda > Scolopendromorpha > Scolopendridae > Rhysida > Rhysida immarginata. The sequence goes on from JAHWFO010006337.1 coordinate 1,502,220, forward strand.
CTTCTTTATCAGCATTTGATATTTTCATAAGAATGTTTTTTCCTTTCTTCAGTACATGGTATTTTCTAGAAAGATTTTTGCTTCTATTTTTCGTAGTCATCGATCAACGATCGTAACCTGAAGAAGTAAATTGTACTTGCTTCCACTTTCGATCTTTCTCCATTTTACAGCATTTCCGCATTGGCTGTTTTCAAGCAAACAAAGACGTCATTTCCGCACTCCCAAAATCAGAGTACAATTTTTACTGTTTTTTTGTCTTTACGTGAAATAAGCCTAACGGCGTGTATTGTGAATTGCCTTTACGATAAATCGTTATTTGGCCAATTTACTACATCATTTTTAGTTCGTTATATCAGGTGTGAAATTACTATACATTCAATTACTTGTCATTGGAAAATTACTTTGTTTTACCTGATTTTTCGTTATAAGAGATTTCGTTATAAGCATTTGTTTTTTCTTAACAAAACTGACGGGGACTATGAAAAACTTCGTTATTTCAGTAATTTCGTTATAACGCGAGTCGACTGTAATAAGCAAGATTGAGGCTAGAAAATTACACACATTTTTTTTTCTCAGAAATGTGATCGAATTTCGATCATTGGGGGATCCTATTACCAGAACTGTGGATAATAACATCAGGGAAACACACAAGAAGCCAACCGCTTTTCCACAACAGGGTCTTTATTCAGTATGCATAGCGTCCGAAATACATATTCATGCTGAATAAAGACCCTGCTGTGGAAAAGCGGCTGGCTTCTTGTGTGTTTCCCTGGTTTGAAAAATGTTTCATTGTTACAACCCTTTGTTGATTCAATGAGTCATAGTCCCTGAAACTTTGAAACTTTTAGGCCTATGAGAAAACTACCTGCTTCCCTTATTAGAGTAGAAGGCAATGTGAGATTAGCTAATCACACAAAGGTTCATATGCAAATGTGGGAGAGTTAAGAAGAAATCTAGAAAACAGCGTAGTCGATGCGCCAAGGGTTAGTAATCCTGGGTTAATGTAAAAATTTTTACTCAATTATATTACATCAGATGCTCAAAATGATGTCCCTATGCAGGAACACAGATCACATGTTGCTACAATATTTGCAAAATATAGACCTATTGTACTGTTTTCTAGATTTAATGAAAATATCATTCAAAACTTCTAAATTGGTCAGGATGGGCCAAAAGTCTCTTTACATCTACATTTATTTGCATATCATAGTGTATAGATTGCTGCTCTTTAGTTCAAAGCTTCGATTCCACTATGTTCTTCAAAATCATTCATAAGTTCTTTAATGATTTCCCACTCAAAAGATATTCATGAACCTTTACAGAGGCCTCGTAATACTCCAGCAACCTATCCATATTATATTTATTTTCTTTTATATTCCCTTCCTTCCTATCCGGTTACAGTCTATACTTTTTGAAAAGGTAAATTGATCGCAGATGGGCAAAAGTTACCCAAAGAAAGCACAGTGGATTTGAGTTCACGGCTTTAAATTAACCATCCTTTGTTGAATCTTTTTTCTAACAATGAAATTAACATTCTAACCATTCAGAACAATAAGTAACCAGTCACACGTAATTTTATTCATAAATTATTATGAAATTCATGTGTTAAAGCTGTTGTCACGGTTCTTCAGCCCACTCATTCTGCTCCAAGATTAAGTTGCTGTGATGTCACAGAATGCTCTATTGCTGCTATTGGTCAGTATTTCATTAACAGCGCCATAACTACCACCGAAGAAATAAAGGGTGTATTTGTTTAGTGCAACGAAAGCAACGAAGTTAACGTAACTGCATTTGTTTAGTCTCTTCAGATCGACTACATCAGGTTGCTATTGCCAGTGACGCCGACGGAGTTACACTTCGTCGCCCGACTAAGTTGACGAGCTAAAACCATCGTCACCTTCAGCGGGATTAGTATTAGAGAAGGGTATAGGGATTTTAGCCAATGTCATTATTACAAACAAAAGAATTAGTTCGAATAGAACATTCGTACGAATAGGGTTTGGGATCATTTCAAAAACTTAATTTAATGAAAATATTGCTTTATCATTTCATTATTTACTGCGAGCATTAGACGGCATACATCGCTGTTGTCGATTACCTGCTTGAAAGCAAGGCTTTTTCTACTACAGATTGGAAAATCGCATGATGTCACTATAGCAAAGTTTGGTCCTATTTTTTCTTTGCTCATCAGATGGCACAAAGGACAGTGTAATGGGTAGATTTCTGATTCATCCTATGGGATGGGTAATAAAAATTGCTGAAAAAATTTCAATTTAATTGATTTCTTTATTTGATTTTCACCTCAACATTTTAAACTTTAATAAATAATTAATTTTAATTATTATCATTAAACAATGATTAAAAGCAATTTTTATATGTAGTTACGATCTCCCAATCATTGCTTAAATTGTATGAAGTTTATTTAATAATAGGGGAGTTTAATTTAATCATCTTTAATCATCATTTTCTTATATTCTGGAGAAATGTCACAATAAATTGATCGGTTGGTATTAACGTCCCTTTCAACTACTATGATCCTATCAGGATGGCATTATAGGGGCCACAAACTTTGCCTCGCAAGAGTTCTTTAATGTGCAGCTGGCAAATGACTACACAGGGCCAATGGCTTTACTTACCCTTCCAAAGGAAGTGTGTGATCTCAGGATTTCCCCACTGATAAAATCTTCATCGTCCTTGGCCGGGATCAAACTTGCACCCTCGGGCATCAGAGGCAATCACACAACCACTGAGCCACCGAGGCCAACGACAAACTGATAACAATTTATGCAAATGGATTTAATTATATCATTATCCAACAAATCGATATTTAAATATTATATACAGGGTGGTTATAATTAAACTTCCCCTATAAATGGCATCCTACAGCGCAAACGAGTGAACGGAATGCAACAAAATTTTGTATATAAGCTGCAACTCAGTTGCAAATATATACAATCACTAGACAATTTCAATACATCTTTATTTTTGATGTCATTTTGCTCAAAAATGAACAGGAAAATATGAAATGAAAAGAATGCTATAGATTTCAGATATGTAGAAATCGTTTTAAAAAAAATATCAACAAAATTCATCCATTCATATTGTTAAGGAGAAAAGCTCATGTGGATCTGGATTTGATGTTATGACAAGAACTTACTGAAAACGTGGAGTAAATTCATTACACTTGTTTATTCAGGCGGGATAAGAGAGAGGTGTGCTGTGAGCACTACATTAACTGAACTCCAATACAGGGCCAAAGACAGAGTGAGAGCGGAAGCAAGTAACAATAAAACAATAAGGCGCACTCTGGCGTTAAACAAGTAAAAACAATGACAAAACTCGTTAACACATATTGTTACAACAAAACTTTAAACATACTTTTAGTCCTTCAAAAATATCCAATCACCCAGACTGCTGTTTCAAAAATTTCCAATCATCCCTCAAAAAATGGGAAAGTTTTAGCTGACTGCAACTTAATTTGCATTTTTATGTTGTAGTAAGTTTAATCAACCAACTTGCATACAAAAAAAAATCCTCAGCTTCCCTGTGATTTTTTTTGAGACTCAAATCACATGTTTCAACAAAATGGGGCCAGGTAAAACAACCAGTAATGAAATATGCAATTTGATTGTTAACAAGCACTTACAGAAATATTCTGCTCGCAAAATAGCTACTGAATTAAATATATGTCAAACTGTAGTTGTTGAAATCATTAAAAAAATGGAGAAAAAAAGGAAACTCTTCCGCAACTAAGCAAACTGATCGACCAAGAAAAACATCAAAAAGGCAAACAACATGTCACCACATCTGAAATCACAATTGACTGGTGTGAAACAACAGGAGTAGATGTCTCAAATGCTGCTACAAGGCGACATCTGAAGGAACAATCTTACGGATTTTTTACTGCAAAAGTCAAACCTCTACTGTCACGTCTCCAAATGGTAAAAAGGCTGAATTGAGCTAAAGAATATCTTTAATGATCTTCAGAATCGTTGAAAAGTAACATTTTCAGTGATGAGGCTAAATTTACAGTTTATGGTGAAGAAGGTAATCGTGTTTTTCATAAGAAAGATGAAACATATAAGCCAGAATGCTTAAGTACAAGTGTCAAATTCTCTGACACACAGATGGTATGGGGTTGTACGAGTACAAGAGGAGTTGGCCAATTGAAATTCATTGTGGACGGTTATTTGTCATAAGTATCAGGATATATTGGAGGAATGTTTTCGTTACCTTCGTTCCAGAATGAAATCATAACGGTCAAGCAGTGTTTCAACAGGATGGAGCAGCACCACACAGAGCTCGAACACCTATGGCGTGTTTTCAAGCTCATGAAATTGAACTGCTTAAAAATTGGCCATCAAACAGTCCCGATTTATCACCAATCAAAAATCTATGGCATATTCTGAAAAAAGGGGACCGACGGAAGAAACCACGGACCTGAGAGGAATTAAAAGCTACCCTGACCAATCTCTGTGCGAAAATATCTGCTGGCCAATGTGGGAAATTGATTTCCAGCATGCCAAATCGTTTGCATGCAGTAATTTCTGCTAAAGGTGTAAATAGTAAGTATTGATTGGAAATTTTTGAAATGGCAATCTGAGTGATTGGTTATTTTTGAAGGACTAAAATTATGTTTAATGTTTTGTTGTAACAATATGAATGGATGAATTTTGTTGATATTTATTTTAAAACTATTTCTACATATCCGAAATCTATTGCATTCTTTTCAGTTCGTATTTTCCCGTTCATTTTTGAGCAAAATGGCATCAAAAATAAAGATGTATTAGAATTGTCAAGTGATTGTAGGGCTGCAGTTAATGGAAATCCCCACACAAGCAGCAGAGCAATTGCTGCAGATGTTGGGTACCATCAGAGAACTGTTCTCAACATTCTACACGCACATCATTTTCACCCATACCATATTCATTGCCAGAGGGCTCCTTTTCGGGAAAAACATTAAATTTAACACAATAATTGACCAAAACGGAACACAGAAACAATATTAACATTTATTGACTAGTTTCTGATCACCTTGTCAACTTAAACAATGACAACGTCTGCAAACGTTTTGCATAAAGCTTCCTCTTCTTCCCAAGCATGCAAATCTCGACACTTTTCTCCTACAACAGACAGCTTTTGCATTTTATTACTCATAATTCTTGTTCTGGATTGTTAATATTGTTTTGGTTGTTTATTGTGTTAAATTTCATGTTTTCCCAAAAAGGCATTTTGGACATTTCTGGTGGACATTTTGGAACTAAAATTTTTTTTTCGAAATTCCATGAGCCCATATACAAAATTTCGTTGCATTCTGTTCACCCGTTTGCGCTGTAGGATGCCGTTTATAGGGGAAGTTTAATTATAACCACCCTGTAGATAACTCTGATTATCTATTTGTAAGTACAAACTTAATTATAGTGAATAAGTATTTTATTTAAGGAAATAATCTCCCCTCCTCCCTCCCCCGTTCATTGGTTTATTTCATTTACGTTCTTCAAAAATGTTTTCAAAACTTTCCAAAACTTAAAGGTAAACTCCAGTTAAAAAACTACTATTTTTTTGCATCATAACATTAATCCAGGTTAATAGAGTATTTATCATTCAAAATTTTTCGATTTTTCCTAATATTTTATTAAGAAAAATGCCTCGGAAAATTGAAAATTTGCGTGGGATCTTCCATTCCTTCTCCACAGAACACGGCGGAACAAGCTATCATTTCCTGGTGCGACAACCTCGGGGAAGTTCGTCTCCGAGATTCTACTCGCTTAGAACAATTCTACATATCGTAAGATTTTGCTAACCTGTTTTATGCCTTCAATTTGTTCTCTGTTTGGATGTGTAAATATACAGTCGGATAGAAATTTCACATTTCATAGATTTCCAGATTCTGAACAGATTAAAAAAGTGGATTAGTTTTTGATAGCGAGGGAACTGGTATCTAACTCCAAACAGCATCGTGTGCTCATTTTGAAGCATCTTGCGTTGTCTATGCATCCGCCATTTAAAATTCAGTATCAATTCAAACAAGAAATTAGCCGAAATTAGATCACGTATAAGGTGGAACTAGATCTCTTCCAACTCTAAACAGGCCTGTCGTTCTTCAAGAACAACGACCGCAACAGCACTCGTTAAACACCTAAGGAATGAGGAGGTAAGCCTATCTGCTGTGTAAGGCACACGCCGCCCTAATGTGCACATGCCGACGCGGCAAGCAGAAGGTCCCGTTTCACGGTTTAATGCATAGGGCTGTATATCGCAGAAGTTGCAGTAGCATTTAATTCTGCTAAGGCCCTTATATATCGCTGTCACTGTTATCAAAATCGCAGTCATCACTACCGGTCTTTTTCATATTCATAGTCCATTGCGATGCCCAACTGACAACTAACCAATAGCGTCCAATGTGTGACGTCACGAATTCGAAACTCCTTCGTACTTCTCGGCAACTTGTGACGTAGCAGTTGCCGAACCATGGTGCCAGTGTCTATCGCAGGGGGAGGGGAAAAAATGAAAGTTTTTTTACATATTTAATCAATTTTGAGTACGAATTGAAAATTTTTATACATACTACGTTGTTATTGAGACTTTCATCTTACATTTTAAACAAAGTTGTTTTGGGTGTGGAGTTTACCTTTAAGCCAGAATCCATTGATTTTCCAAAACTTTCCAGGCCTGGAATTTTTTTTCTTTCCGATTTTCCAGGATTTTCCATGGCCTGTACGAACCCTGGGAAAAAGTCACATTGCGATGCTTAGAAAAGAGAGAGGGAAGCGATTGAGAGCGTGAAACGAGAGGATGCTGCAGTGACCATGGATCACGCAAAGGAACCTTTTATGAACGAATGATACCAAGGCTTTTTCAATTTTATGACAGAAAAGTGGCTTGAAAATGAAGTTTACGAACATTATGTTTCGCTGTCAACACATGATCCGATCGCCGAAAATTTCTTATCCATACTTTTCTTCTAAATGGATCGCTTGGAGCTATAAAAAGTTTAATACTCGGATCATACGACTTATAAGCAGTTTTGCAATTCGTCATAACCAGTTTTGCAACAAGTTTTCATTTTTCACGGATTGTTGGAAACAAAAACCTTAAAATACTTGAGAAAAAGTTCAGTCGGTAAGTAGAAAACCTTACTAATTCATAATGTGCGATAGAATATCTCCCCACTACAGTGTTCGCAGCGCCACTCTATCGGCCAAAGAAAATAATGTCCAGAACTCTTAAAATGGGATTTTCCAACCTGTAGTAGTAAAAGCCTTGCTTGAAAGCAGTCACTCTCACGAAGTCGTTTGTAATCGTCAGCTATTCGCGTTCGTCGCAGTAAACAAACACACCCAAAGAGTTACACTAGTTCATTAAATGAGATTACTATAATTATTTACACATTTCATTAATAAATTTATAAAAGTTTCATAAAATATATAAAAATAATTTAGATAGTTATATAAATAATAAAATTACTATCTAAAAACCAGGTAATATACTAAGGAACACTAACAAACGAAGTACTGGTAGTTTGATCTTTTTTTAGACCCAAGAAGTTTGCAGCCTAAGGGCCTCTTATGCACTGGCGACTGGTTGCTGGCAACAAGGCTGCCAGCAACCTCAAGACATAACTAGAATAGTTGTCGTTTACGCACCTGGTTGCCCAACTGTTGCCGCAACCAAATGTGTAAGGCCCGCCACAAATAAAAAAAAATCACAAGCGACAGCTTGTCCCCCTTTGCCGCTTGCAGTGGGGGGTTCGTCAATGTCACACTGTTGACGTCAGTTGTCGCCCTTTGTCGCTAGCTCGTCCCGCCGCAAATACCAGAGTGTTGCCGGTTCACCCGTTCTCTCTCTTATATGGTATATACACAAATGTTAACTGTTTAAATAACAGATTTTATATAAACGCAGTAGTGAAACATTCAGGCCTTCGGTCCTGTGAACTAATGTTAGCAATGGTTTAATTATTTTCCACTAATGTTTTTATTTATATCTCATTTTTTAAACCATCATTAATAACTAATTCAGAAAACATAACAGGTGGAGACAATACAGAAAATTTATTTGCTTAAAAAATATAAGCTAACATCCAAAATTCAACTATGATAGTCTTAAAACCAAATATTGTGCCTTTCATTAATTTTATGAATAAATAAATTTGCGTTGCTTATATTTTTTATTGTTGTATTTAGATAAATTTTTTATATTTGTAATCTTGAAAATTTTGATAGTAGTTTATTATTATTATCATTGTTTGGGGAAGCCAAACTCGGATCAAGTCCAAAGCCAATCCCAGAGGCGGACCCAAAAGAGGGCCAAGGACTCAAATGCAAGGGAGGGAAAGTTATGCACTCGTGGGAGTACTGATGTTTGGATGTAGGAATTTCCTTACAATGTAACAGGTGTTTAGAATTGTGGCTTTCTGTAAGGTTTTGTATAAGTGTGGGTTTAAATTTAGTATTGACAGGCTTTTTTGTAGTGAGTGTGGAATAACCCCAGTTGCAGAAAGAACGATAGGGACAATGTGTACTCTGTTAACTCCCCGAAGGCGTTTTATTTCGTGTGCAAGATCCGTATATTTAGTGATTTTGTCAGTGTATGTCTTTTGTAAATTGTGTGTGTGTTGGGGATGGAGATATCAATTATGTAAGACACTTTGTCTTGCTTATCTACTAGTGTAATGTCTGGTCTGTTAAGAGATAGTTTTGTCAGTGATTATAGCTCTGTTTTTGCTTGTTTTGTTTGGTATTAACGTACTTTTCAACTGCTATGGTCATTTCAGGACGGCGTTATAGGGGCTGAAAATTTTGCCTCGCAAGGGTTCTTTAACGTGTAGCCGGCATACGACTACACGGGACCAACAGCTTTACTTCCCTTCCGAAGGAAGTGCGTGATCTCAGGATTTCCCCCTGAAAAATACTCATCGTCATCGGCCGGGATTGAACCCACGTACTCGGGCATCAAGAGGCGATCACGCAACACACTGAGCCACCAAGGCCGATATAGCTCTGTCAAAATATAGTTTATGTGTGGTGTTCTCTAAGACAGTGTCAGGGATATATATATATATAGTATGGAGTGTGAGTGTCCCTTAGCTTGTGTATCTTATGCTATATGTTGATGTATGATGTCGGCTACCTGGCTATGTCTGCGTAAATAATCTGTCTGTGTCAGTATTTTGCAACTGGATACGACGTGTTGGATGGTTTCCTCTGCGATATGGCATTTCCTGCAAAACCTATCAGGCGAATCTTTGATAATATGTTTTCTGTAGCTTTTAGTGTTAATAACCTGGTCTTGTATGGCAATCATGGTTCCTTCAGTTACCCCAGAGACTCCCTTCACTCAACCAAAAGTTCGACGCTTTTTTGTCGACGTGCGGCTGGTTGAGGTCAGAAGGATGTCTACCGTGGTGTTGCTTTCTGAGCCATGACTGAAGTTTAGTGCATGTTGTAGGAATGTTATGGGTGTTCTGCATGCTGTTCAGATTCAGAGGTGTGTATTTTGTCCGCTTTGTGTAATGGTAATGTGTGTTGAGTCTGCTTCAGGTGTAGATCTATTATGTCAATAAGACCTCTGCCTCCCTCTGAATGAGGCAGGGCAAGTCCTTTCAATACCAGGGCGTGTGGATGGTGCTTTGTCAGCAGTTTACGTTGTTATCTTACAAATCCCTCAAGATCTGTGTGTCCACTGTATGACTCCAAAGGAGTAGGAGAGTATTGGTGTGGCATAAGTATTGATGGCTTTGATTAAATTTCTGGAATTTAAATGCGCTTTAAGTATTGTCTCTAGCAAATGAAGATAATGTTTAGTAAGTGTATTCTTTATATGTTTGTGCTCCAGAAACTTGGCTTGCTTAAATCCTAGATATTTGTAAAATTCGTCATTTTCCATAGCAGCAATGTGATCTGCTGCATCTAATGTGAAGCCCCCTTCCCTGAGTACTCCATTTTCAATGTGAATGGTTTTGCATTTGTCCAACCCAAATTGCATGTGTATGTCTTTTGAAAAAGTTTTTGTAATGTCAAGTAATTGGTGCAATTGTGTTTGTGTGGAGGCATAGATTTTCATGTCGTCCATGTAGAGTAAGTGTGAAAGCGTGTAGTGGCAGCTTTTATTTTGTAAAATATCCATGTTTGGGTCTAATATTGCTTAGAATAAATGAGATATGGGTCTAGATATATTAACAATGGAAAACTTTAATTAGAGCCTACGCGTTTTGACGTTACGTCATCATCATGGGCAAAGTAATCAAGTGATACAAGAGCACATGGCCATAGTTCAAACACATGGTACAACGTTAGCCAATCAGAATCCAGCAGAGGCTCTCTCTCCGTCCGGCCAACACAAAAGGTGAAAAAGTAAATAAACTTTACATTCAAAACAAAATAACATTAATTAAAAATTTAAATATAAATAAACAATGATAATAATAATAATAATAATAATAATAATAATAATAATAATAAAAGTTAATATATATCCACAGTCAATCTGGATAACACTGGCCACCAAGCCAAACCCGGACCATCCTCCCCAAGAAAAAGAGGAGAAAACTCACCCACCCTCCATCACAGTGGGACGAAAAACACTGCTCTAATTTAAGATTTTCAACGGGGAAGGGGTGCCATAGTGGAGAGAAGGGACCATCTTTTTTCCCCTCCCCTCCCTTTCAGCGCACACGTGGGTAGGACTCACCGGCTGGTCAATGTCATTCCGAATGACTGTGATAAGATTAAAGAATAACGATCTTGAGCAAGATACTAAAACTGGAAATGTATATATGAAAAATCATGGCACGCGATCACAAACAGTTAATTAAATGAAATCTTTGACAATGATTACTTTGCCAGTGATGATGATGTAACGTCGAAACGCGTAGGCTCTTATTAAAGTTTTCCATTATTGCTATATCTAGACCCATATCTCATTTAGCTTATATTATGTTTAATTGTGTAGCCATAAGTTGTGCTGTTCAGTCTGTTGGAAAGTGCATTTAGTGCAAGACAAAACCAGAGTGGGCTCAGTGAGTCACCCTGGAAGATGCCCCGGTTTATCTGCATTTTTGTCAGTCGTGATGGTTTCACTGTTGAGTGTGAGGTGTAGTGTAGTTCTCCAATGCAGCATTGTACTTTGTAAAAATGTGGTAAGTGTAGGGTTTATTTTATATAATCTTTGTGTATATAAAAGCCATGAGTGTGGGACACTATCAAAGGCCTTTTTGTAATCAATGTAGGCTGCATGGAGGTATCGATGTTTATTGTGTCTATCAGGAGCTGCTCCTTACAACCCATGTGATTTCTACGGCATCCCTTTTGTTGTTCAGTGAGAATGTTGTTTGTATAAATTTTGTTTGCGATACAGGCAGTTATTATTTTGTAAAGTGTAGGCAGGCATGTGATAGGTCTATATTGTGTGGGATCTGTAGTGTTATGTGACTTTGGTACCATGTATGTTATTCCTTGTGTAAGGAAATGTGGCAATGTCTGTGGTGTTTGCAAAGTGTTGGTGATCTGTTTTGCAAGGATCAGATGCAAACAGGTGAAGTGCTTATACCAGAAGTTCCGAATCCTATCTACACCTTGAGCCTTCCAATTGTGAGTACGTTTAATGACTTGTGAGAGTTCATCTGCTGTTATGTCAGTATAAGGCATGTTTGATAGTGTGGATGCTAATTGCTCCTCTTCCCTGATCCAGCTAGCTCAACACCCCCTATAGAAGAAAGCCTCTGCATACATGACGTCATGAAGCTGTGACGTAGACAGAGTAGTGCACTATTCTATCGCATTAAGACATGTGCTTCGGATATGTTTCAGTTGCCTTTAATTTTTGCAGCGTCGTGAACCGCGTGGTCAGGAACTTTTATTGTCTATTAATCAAGTTATCAAAATTCCGTACATGTGTTCAGTAGCCAACTGCCGTGGAAATTACAGAAATGGACCTCGGGTTTCTGTATTTAAGTTTCCCAATGATTCAGATTTGAGAAACCTGTGGATTCACTGCCTCATGCGTAAAGATTTTGCACCGTCGTCAAATTCAAGAGTAAGTACAACAATTTTTATTCCCATTAAATTGTAATATAATGATATGTAAGATAATTTAATTACTTTAGATATATTATAATGTAATATAATTATTACCTTGATATATGTAATGTAATGTAATCCAATCCAATAATCGGTGTAGTTTAGGATTCCCGATGGATTTTTTTTTTTTAATTCTTTTAAGATTTCGTTTACAAGACAAAGCACAGTAAAACCAAATTTCGGTTACAAAATACAGTATATTATAGTATATTAAAACCCATCGGGCATGTATTATACAATCGACATAATGCAATGACATTGTATCTTAAAGTATGGTGTATTACTTTGTGATTACTTTTCTATAAGTATCATTAATACAATACTTATTATATTTAGAATATGAAATACTTAATATATTTAGAATACTTATTTACAATCACAAGTACAATACTTAATATACTTGTTTGTGTATTAGTAATAATGCTTATGGGTCTTAATGTGCTATAATATACTGTATTTTGCTTTCCATTGATTTATTGATAATAATCTAATTCCATATATTATAATGTAATATAAAGCAATCGAACTAATTTAATCATTCGGTTATTGTGTAATTTAGGTTTCCCCTAAACTAATTTATTATTATTTTTTTTAATTTTTAAAGTATCGTTTACAATACAAAGCAAAATACAGTAAATTATAGTATATTATAGTCCATAAGCGTTGCCGTATTGTAAGCTATTGTGCGGTGTATTGCTTTTCTAAATCATAAAGACTATATGTATTGTATTATAATTATGTATTAGGATGCTTATGGGCTTTAATGTAGTATAATAAATTCTGTTTTGCTTTATACTGATTTATTGTAATATAATTCATTACTATTCATTAATCATTAATATTTGTGTAAAAACAATTTTAGTTAATTGTTCTTATAACTGGTATTATTTTACACCAATATTAAAGAAATACCTGTAGATAAATGAATATGTGTACGCATGTAATAAAATGTATTGGTTTACATGTAGGTATGCGAACTTCACTTTCGTGATGAGGACATCATACGTAAAACTGAATTTTTTGATGAAAAAACTGGAAAGCTAATTGCAGTTGATCTTGCATATCCAAGATTGAAGAAAGATGCCGTGCCCATTCAACTTCCAGGTTGTCCTGAATATTTGCAACCAACAATTACAAATGCTAGAGAATCTCCAAATTCCAAGCGACAAAGAAGAGAAATTGAAAATTTGCAAGCAGCACTGGCTGAAAGTAGTAAGACTAAACTCTTGTATGATGCTTCCAGAACATTCAGCGATCTATGTGAACTGCAGAAGTGCATTCAACGAGAGAATATTCCAACATTTTGGAAATCTATGTACACAGGAGAACAAATTTTGTTTGTGAATTTGTGCTTTGACCCGTCTCCTCAAGTTCATTGTTCAGTAGTTGTCAACAGTGATCTCAGTGTATCAGCTTATGTGGGTAAAGTAACGTTAAATGAAACTGGTAAGTTCAGTTTGCCTTTTACATGCAACCATGTGAATGATTTGATTTCTGTCTTAGAACAAGTTATGATTATTGGTGCTGTAGAAGTTAATTCTTGTGATGATGCAGAAAACATTAAGTTTATCTATTAAGTTGTTAGAAAAGGTGTATCTGTTGAAAAAAGAACATGCTTTGACATTTATTATAGAACAATTAAATTTGCTAAGGTGTTCTAAGCAGCAGAAGAGGTACTCATCAGATACAATGATTATTTCAACTTTGTTGTGTTCAATCTCTCCACATTGCTATAATTTTTTACGCAGCTCTGAAAACCTAAGTCTTCCTCATCCAGCAACTCTTCGTCGTGTTTGTAACAAATTTGTTATTAGCTCCCAGGATGAGCAGTCCGATGACTATTTCTTGTCTTACATTAGTCAGAAGTGTTCAAGCTTATCCAAAGAAGACAAGATTGTTGTGCTTATGATGGATAAAATTCATATTAAGCCACATTATGACTTTGTGGGTGGCAATATTGTGGGCAAAGCATTTGACAAAACAGAAGCAGCTACCAGTGCTTATGTCTTCATGTTGCAGAGCATGCTGTCACAGTTTAAAGATGTTGTACACATCCTTCCAGTTCAGAAGATCACTGCACAAGTTCTTTATAATTTTACTCGTAAAATAATTCTCAAACTTGAAAGTATCGGTTTCACTATCATATGCATTGTCACTGATAACAATTCTATTAACCGAAAGGCAGTTTCAAGGTTTGCCTCTCCATCAAAATTAAATATTGTGTACCAGCACCCTTGCAATCCAGAAAGGCCATTGTTTTTTGTTCTAGATTCTGTACACATTCTAAAATGCATTCAAAATTGTTGGATAAATCAGCGGAATGATGGTCAGTGTTTTTATTTCCCAGATTTCGAAAGTCTAAAAGGCATAAAAACTTCATGCTTTAGAGCTTTAAAGAAGCTCCATGAATGTGAAAGTGAGTCGCTATTAACATGGGTAGGGATTAACAGTGAAGGCACCTTTTCCTACAAGTTTAGAGAGGCAAAGTGTAAAACTTGCTTTACAAATATTCAACAAAAATGCTGCTGAAGGTCTCCTTCATCTAGGTCAAAAAAAACAAATCTTACATTATCAGGACACTTCTGATTTTCTGAAAATAATTTGTACTTGGTGGGACATTGTTAATGTGAAGACAATTTTTAAAGGTCACCACAAAAGAAATCTGTATGACAAATGATGATGATAATGTGAAGAATGTGTTTCTAAATAAGCTGTTATATTGGTTGCAGTGTTGGAGGGATATGGGTTCTACAACTGGACAACTTAGCACAGAAACTCATACAGCAATTGAACATACCACAACGGCATTCATTAAACTGACACATTATTGTATTGAAAAATTGGGTTTTAAGTATGTACTCCTAGGCAAGATACAGACTGATGCCTTAGAAGGCAGATTTGGGAAATATCGACAACTTTCAGGATCCCAATACAATATCTCCTTACGACAAATCTATGAAAATGAAAATAAAATTAGATTGCAAAGTTTGTTATCATTAAGCATACACTCTTCCAAATGTGGACGTATACCTTTAGATGTTGATGACAATAACCATGACTGGGAAAAAGCAGATGAGAATGATAGCAACAATTTGGCAAGAGCAATATTTGAAAGTGAAATAGATCTTGATGATGTAGCATCATTACTACCACTGTTAACATATGTTGCAGGAGTTTGTGCACGCTCTGCATTAAAAAAACTCCAGTGTGATCAGTGTAAAACATTCCTTATAACAGAACGGTCATTACCTATGGGAACAGTAGAAGCAGAAAATGAAATATGGATTTCAATTTTTGATAGAGGTGGTTTAATGTATCCTGCACCTCACACATTAAATGTCATTTCCTACTGTTATATAGTAATTAAGAAATTAACTTCTCCAGAGTTTGAAAATGATTTTCTTGGCATGAGAAACCACCGTGCAATAGCAGCCAATATTGTCCTACGATTTTTTGATCACTGGAAAATCTTTGAACATTTTGAAACTTGTGAGAATGATCACAACTCTCAGACAGTATTACATATTTTAGTACGTTGTTCATGCAACATTTTCCTCAATAATTATTGTAAGCTGCAAAATGATGTTTCAAAAAAGGAATCAAAAAACCGCAAATTGAGTACATTAAATAAATAAAATAAATGAGCTTTTCTTTTAGTTACATGTGTTCTTAATGTGAACAAAATATGAGGAAACCACAAATCCACATAAAATTATTTTTATTTTCTATTTTATATTTTTAATATATGTAAACGAGTCATTCTTATATAATTTTTTTTTAATATTTTTAAACAAGTCATTCTTTTATCATTTTTTTAAT
>JAHWFO010006337.1:1518128-1549678 GCA_023313115.1 Rhysida immarginata
TATTTTTAAACAAGTCATTCTTTTATCATTTTTTTAATATTTTTAAATGAGTCATTAAAAATTCCTTATATTTTGTCCACATATGTGTTCATTATTTATAATACCAATTAATGTATATAATTATTTGTGATCTCCAAGATAATAAAATGCTTTCGAAAAATCGTTTCAATTGTATTGTTTGGATATTATACAGTCAGTTATTTGACTTTTGATTTTTTAAGCGTACATTTAATTCATTAAATATTAGTCTTTAATTTTGAAGAATTTAACATTACAAAATAAAAAAAAATTAGTAACGTATGAAAAATAAAAATAGAATAAAAAATATTATATAAAATAAAAAATTATTTAGTAAGTATAAAAAAATAATAAAAATGGAACAAAAATACATAAAATAAAAATAATTAAAATAAAAAATATAATAACTTATTTAATAAAGTATAAAAAGCATTTTATACCCTTATATAAACTTGAATATTTTTAAGAAAAGCAACTTTTATAGCTCTGTGATGCATCCCTTCTATATGCTTGTTGCACTACTCATCATAACGACACGACATCGTGCAGAGGCTTTCTTCTATAGGGGGTGTTGGCTAGCTTCCCTATTATGTTCAACTGAGACATACCAAAGAGACGACCAATAATGTTGGAGTGCTGTTTGTGTTGGCAGACCAGTGTTTTGTGTCTGTGTATAATCTTTGTTTAACTGCTTATAGAATGTCTTCTCATTGTTTGCGAATAACTTGTTCTGCTGTTTGCGCTGAGTGCATGTGTTGTATCTCTTCAGGTGTTGTGTTTTTGCAGCTAACTTTTGTTTTAATGTGTCCATATATTCTGTAATGTGTTGATTGTGCTGCTCATGTCTGGTGTGTGTTTTAATCTTCTTAAATAACTCTGAGGAGTTTGTTCTGCTTTGATGAAGTGTTGTTTTTAGTGCAGTGTGTAAGTCTACCTAACTGCTTGCGGATTTTGTCAATCTCAGACTCAATCCGCTTTTGCCATTTAGGTTTCTGTTGGGTGTATAATTTTTGTGTGTGTTTATGGATTGGTTTCCTCTCCAGTGTGGATATAACTGTATTATTATTATTGTCATTGTTTGGGGAAGCCAAACTCAGATCAAGTCCGGAAGCCAATCCCAGAGGCGGACCCAAAAGAGGGCCAAAGCCCAAGGGACTCAAATGCGAGGGAGGGAAAGTTATCCACTCGTGGGAGTATTGATGTTTGAGTGTAGGAATTTCCTTACTATGTGACATGTGTTTAGAATTGTGGCTTTCTGTAAGGTTTTGTATAAGTGTGGGTTTAAATTTAGTGTTGACAGGCTTTTGTGTAGCGAGTGTGGAATAACCCCAGTGGCAGAAAGAATGATAGGAACAATGTGTACTCTGTTAACTCCCCAAAGGCGTTTTATTTCGTGTGCAAGATCCGTATATTTAGTGATTTTGTCAGTGTATGTCTTTTGTAAATTGTGTGTATTGGGGATGGAGATATCAATTATGTAAGTCACTTTGTTTTGCTTATCTACTAGTGTAATGTCTGGTCTGTTATAAGGGATAGTTTTGTCAGTGATTATAGCTCTGTCAAAATATAGTTTATGTGTGGTGTTCTCTAAGACAGTGTCAGGGATATATATATATATATATATATATATAGTATGGAGTGTGAGTGTCCCTTAGCTTGTGTATCTTATGCTATATGTTGATGTATGATGTCGGCTACCTGGCTATGTCTGCGTAAATAATCTGCCTGTGTCAGTATTTTGCAACTGGATATGACGTGTTGGATGGTTTCCTCTGCGATATGGCATTTCCTGCAAAACCTATCAGGCGAATCTTTGATAATATGTTTTCTGTAGCTTTTAGTGTTAATAACCTGGTCTTGTATGGCATTCATGGTTCCTTCAGTTTCCCCAGAGACTCCCTTCACTCAACCAAAAGTTCGACACTTTTTTGTCGACGTGTGGCTGGTTGAGGTCAGAAGGATGTCTACCGTGGAGTTGCTTTCCGAGCCATGATTGAAGTTTAGTGCATGTTGTAGGAATGTTATGGGTGTTCTGCATGCTGTTCAGAATCAGGTGTGTATTTTGTATCAGCCATGCAGACTGCTTTGTGTAATGGTGATGTGTGTTGTTTAGAGTGAAAGAATTCTCTGAGTGACTGAGTCTGTTTCTGGTGTAGATCTGTTATGTCAATAAAACCTCTGCCTCCCTCTGAACGAGGCAGGGTGAGTCTTTCAATAGCTGCGTGTGGATGGTGCTTTCTGTGCTTTATAAGCAGTTTACGTTGTTTCCTTTCAAGTCCCTCAAGATCTGTGTGTGTCCACTGTATGACTCCAAAGGAGTAGGAGAGTGTTGGCGTGGCATAAGCATTGATGGCCTTGATTAAATTTCTGGAATTTAAGTGCGTTTTAAGTATTGTCTCTAGCCTATGAAGATATTGTTTAGTGAGTGTATTCTTTATGTGTTTGTGCTCCAGAAGCTTGGCTTGCTTAAATCCTAGATATTTGTAAAATTCGTCATTTTCCATAGCAACAATGTGATCTGGTTCATCTAATGTGAAGCCCCCTTCCCTGAGTATTCCATTTTCAATGTGAATGGTTTTGCATTTGTCCAACCCAAATTGCATGTGTATGTCTTTTGAAAAGGTTTTTGTAATGTCAAGTGATTGGTGCAATTGTGTTTGTGTGGAGGCGTAGATTTTCATGTCGTCCATGTAGAGTAAGGGTGAGAGCGTGTAGTGGCAGCTTTTATTATGTTTAATTGTGTAGCCGTAAGTTGTGCTGTTCAGTCTGTTGGAAAGTGCATTTAGTGCAAGACAAAACCAGAGTGGGCTCAGTGAGTCACCCTGGAAGATGCCCCGGTTCATCTGTATTTTGTCAGTCGTGATGGTTTCACTGTTGAGTGTGAGGTGTAGTGTAGTTCTCCAATGCAGCATTGTACTTTCTAAAAAAGTGATAAGTGTAGGGTTTATTTTATATAATCGTAGTTTATATAAAAGCCCTGAGTGTGGGACACTATCAAAGGCCTTTTTGTAATCAATGTAGGCTGCATGGAGGTGTCGCTGTTTATTGTGAGTTTGCCGTAGGACCACACTGTCTATCAGGAGTTGCTCCTTACAACCCATGTGGTTTCTACGGCATCCCTTTTGTTGCTCAGTGAGAATGTTGTTTGTGTCTATGTGTGTATAAATTTTGTTTGCGATACAGGCAGTTATTATTTTGTAAAGTGTAGGCAAGCATGTGATAGGTCTGTATTGTGTGGGATCTGTAGTGTTATGTGAATTTGGTACCATGTATGTTATTCCTTGTGTGAGGAAATGTGGCAATGTCTGTGGTGTTTGCAAAGTGTTGGAGATCTGTTTTGCAAGGGCCAGATGCAAACAGGTGAAGCGCTTATACCAAAAGTTCTGAATCCTATCTACACCTGGAGCCTTGCAATTGTGAGTACGTTTAATGACTTGTGAGAGTTCATCTGCTGTTATGTCAGTATAAGGCATGTTTGATAGTGTGGATGCTAATTGCTCCTCTTCCCTGATCCAGCTAGCTTCCCTATTATGTTCAACTGAGACAGACCAAAGAGACGACCAATAATGTTGGAGTGCTGTTTGTGTTGGCAGACCAGTGTTTTGTGTCTGTGTATAATCTTTGTTTAACTGCTTATTATTATTATTATTATTATTATTATTATTATTATTATTATCATTAGTGTTAATTTTCAGTTTATTTTCTTACCTAAAAAATACTTTTTATTTCAAAACCATTATTCACTGATTTTATTTTTTCTGTAATTATGCTCACAGACAAAAATATTTCTTTCTTTATTTTATTTTTTATTGCCTAATATTATCTAAGTTCTTTCATATTTAAGTATTTTTGTAGGGTTGTTTTAATATTTTTATAGTGTTGTTTCAATAATAATAAATCCGTATAACCCTTGTAAATAAGATGAATTTTACGAACGTATTTTCAGGCTTCTCAGGCTGACATATGAATCATATATAACCGATTTATTCTACTATAACGCACATCTTGCATAATGCAATTCCACTTTCAAAGCCCCAAAAAAACAGTAAAAATTGTATCCTCTTGTATAATGCATCCCTATTTTTGACTTGTCACGAGAAATAAAATATGCAAGAATATACAGAAAAAGAAAAAAGAAAGGGGAAAAAACTATTTTACTAGTGCTATTACCAATCACTGCTTCTCAGATCATAAAAAGTGGAAAACATCACGAGTTCCTTACAGAAAGTGAAAAAAGTGGAGAAAGTTCCATTGCAAGAAAAGAGGCTTATTGATGGTCTCTGACAACACTTCCTAGAAAGAAACCCTGTGCACTGAAAATTTATACATTGTTACAAGATCATAGGTAGTCATAATTTAGGGCTTATTATTGTTAGAAATACTAGGGGTCGCACTGCTGATCGCCACTTTCGCCACTGGCCCCAAAAAAATCGAAGTGGCAACTTTTATTTAGAAGTGGCGGAAGTCAGTGGCAAAAAAAAATCATGTTTATATCAAAATTTTCCTTAATCGTCATTCTTGAATTACTTCTAACTTGAAGTTTAAAATTATTCGGATCATTTAAGTTGTCCGTATTCGACGTTTGGGCATTGAGACCTGCATTATGGGATCATTGTTGCCAATTAGTAGATATTCCGATAAAAATTATGCAAAAATCCTCTGAATTTAGTTGATTTAATTTCATTTGTACAATTGAATACAGTGGATTATTTTGCTCGGATTTAGAGGAAAAACTTTTTTGAGTTGGCAAAAGAATACGAAAGTGGCTAGACAGTGGCTACAAAAAACTAATTCCAGATTCACCCCTGAATACGATTAACAATGCCTTTTTAAGATGATGTAACAATGTATAAATTTTCAGTGCACAGGCTTTCCTTTTAGATGATGGTGTCTCTGATGGCTGTGTTCATTATTTGTTCAAAATAGTGACATGCGAAGTGAGCAGTGTTTTAAATTGCCATCGAAATTTTTCCTTAATTTTATATAGCGATATTTACTAATATCCAAAGATTTTTTGTAGGTAACTACTGTTAACAATAATAAATAGATATTAATTTAATAAAATTTAAGTGGGAAAATTATAAGATCGGCGCAGTTTTGAAGTTATTTTCATTTCAGCTTTTGGCGACGGGAAATTCAAATAAGTCAATTACTGTACTGTATAATGAACAGTGCATATATATTTAATATACTGTGATGTATATTATATGCTAGTTTTTTAAACTTGATCAGCCTGAAGTTAGTTTGACCCCCCCCCCCCCCAAGTCCCAGTCGTTGCAGCGTTAATATTATACTCTTGTATAATATGGTCCCACAAATTTAGGTGCTTTTTTAGGCTAAAATTTTTTGCATTATAGTAGAATAAATACGGTCCTATTACATGAAATTATTTATATATATGTTCATAATAATATCAATTATATCATATAATGTATTTGGCATTACTGGATATGAAACATTAAAAAATAACAGAAAATCAAGGAATATTTAGAATTTCTTTATTATAAAAAATATTGAAACAACACTACAAAATACTTAAATATAAAAATCTTAATAAATAATTAGATAATACAGAATTAGATAATACAGAGAGAGAGATAAAAATAAAATCAGTCAATTAAATACACTATCATATCACTGAATTATGACCACCCGCTTAGTAATGGGAGTAGCCACCCTTCGCTGCTATAACTGCTGCTAGGCGTTGTGGCATGGACACAAGAAGTGCGCGGTGTGTTTCCGATGGTACGGCAGTCCATTCCGCCTGAAGTGCTATCCACAGAGCTTCGAGAGTCTCAGGTGGAGGGTCCAGCTGCCGTACATGGCGATCAAGGTGCTCCCACAGATGTTCAATTGGATTGATAACCGGCGAATTAGTGGGCCAAGAGAGCACTCGAAAGTCAGTAGAGTGTTCCTCGAACCAATCCAGGAGACGTGCCTAGTGGCAGGGTGCATTGTCTCGCTGGAACACATCATCACATTAGGGGAACATCGTGAGCATGTACTGGTGCACCTGGTTCGCTACGATTGACAGATAGCCACAGGCATTCAAATTGCCCTCTAGACGAATCAGTGGACCTAACATGTACACATGCACATGCACATTAAACCCACATGCACACTATCCCCACCAGCCTGTTTCTGGCCCACATTGGCCTCCGGCAGTCTCTTTTCATGGCGTTCACGACGCACTCGCCATCACCCGTCAATCTTATAGAGCAAAAATCTTGACTTGTTGAAGAAGGCGACCTTAGCCCACTCGTCTGTGGTCCAATGGCCGTGCTCACATGCAAAGTCTAGGCGTCGTTGATGATGACCCCTGGTCAACATGGGTGCAGCAACCATGCGTCGACTGTTCAGGCCCATCCGTAGCAGGGTGCGTTCAATGGTAATGTCAAATACAAGTCTGTTGGTACCACCGTTGAATCTGGTCGTCAGTTGATGGACTGTGGTTCTCCTGTCACCCTTTATGAGTCGTCGTAGGCACCGCTCAACCCATTGGTCGATGGCTCGTGACCCTTTACAGCAGGGGTGGGCAACCTACGGCCCGCCAAGAGTTTATAAGTTTCCAAATTTTTTTTCGTTGTTCAAAATCTTATTCGTTTGACACATTTCTTTTTAGTGTTACAAATTATTGGAAATAACTTGTTCAGTTCAAAGCCTTGTTCAGTTAGAGCAGTGATGATGTCATATCATTGTTTCTGCTCCTATGTTCGTATTGTAACGGATACAGTAGCCAATCTGGTTTCTAGAATTGGCGCTGGCTCCCCATTCACACTTCGCTGTTCGATTGTCGATCGTCGTAACACTTTCAGTTCGTTGTAGTTCATTGAAAACTTCTTCGTTGGAAGACTTCATAATTGTAAGTAGACTTCACAGTTTTTAGATAAATATAATATTGTAAATAATAATAGTAATGAATACAGGGTTCGTACGGGTCATGAAAAACCTGGAAAGTCTTGGAAAAATCATTAAAAAAAATTCCAGGCCTGGAAAGTTTTAGAAAATCAATGGTTTCTGACTTAAGTTATGGAAAAGTTTTGAAAAAGTGTTTTTTGAACAGATTTAATGTTTTCTTAATAATTATTTATAAATGATATGAATATATTATTCTTATTTGTATTCAGAGTATATTACGCAAAGAAGTTACTTTCAAGTAAGTCCAAAATTTATAAATTAATTTATTAACGAAAAATTACTTAGAAAATAATTTAAATTAGTTAACGAAAAATTTACCACCTAATTTAGATCCTGAAAAAAAGTTCGGTACACAATGAGTAATTCCAAGCACGCAAAGAAAAGGAAAATAGAGTGTGAATGCCGAATCTTTAATCATGAGTGGACTAGAAAATTCTTCTTTAACCAAATAGGAACAAAGGCCGTGTGTCTTATCTGTCGTGAGAGTGTGGCAGTGTTCAAGGAGTACAATTTGAAAAGGCATTTTGAAACAAAGCATCGTAAATATCACGATTTATCGGATTCTGAAATACAGTGCACAGTAAATATGTTGATGAATAACTTAAAGAACGAGCAAACTGTTTTCGTAAAACAAAGTAACTTGAACAAGGATACCACCACAGCTAGTTTTCTACTAGCAAACAAGATAGCAAAACACAACAAGCCATTTTCTGATGCTGAATTTCTAAAAAGCTGTATGGTGGAAGCAATTAATATCGTTTGCCCTGAGGCCATTTCTAAAGTCCAGGCTATCAGCTTGTCACACAGAACGGTGTTCAGGAGAATTCAGGCCATAGCTTCAAATTTGACGGACCAACTCCTTCAAACCGCTAAGAATTTCCTGTGGTATTCTCTTGCATTGGACGAAAGCACTGACATTCAGGATACAGCTCAATTGTTGATATTCATACGTGGGATCCAAGACAATTTCGAAATTAGTGAAGAATTGCTTTCAATGGAATCCATGACTGATACAACCACAGGCCAAGATTTTTTCGATAGTGTTAAGAAATGTTTGTCTAGGTGTGGTTTGCATTTGCACAACTTAGCAAGCATCACAACTGATGGAGCCCCTTCTTTAACTGGCAAGCATTCAGGGCTAGTAAAACTGCTGAACGATCAAGTAAAAGAAAATTGTCCAGGTAATACAGTGCTGTCGTTTCACTGTATCATTCATCAAGGAATCCTTTGTAAGTCTGTGCTTGATTTTAAACATGTTATTGGTCCTGTGGTGCAGGTTGTTAATATTATAAGATCAAGAGGTCTCAATCACCGACAGTTTCGCACGTTTCTAGAGGAAATGGATTTGGAAATAGGTGATGTACTCTACCATACAGATGTTCGATGGTTAAGTTTAGGAAAAGTACTGAACCGAGTTTGGAATCTGAAAGAAGAAATAGTGTTGTTTTTGGAGATGAAAAATATTTCTTTGGAGTTCTATAACTGCATTAAAGATGAAGAATGGCTTTGTTACTTGGCATTTGCTGTGGACGTCTTGAATAAGCTTAATGAATTGAACCTGAAATTGCAAGGTAAAGACGTGTTTGCGCACGAGTTGTATTTTGCTGTGACAGCATTTCATCTAAACTGCGACTGTTTGCTAAACAGATTAGTCAAGGAAACTTTGCTCATTTCCCAATTTTGCAAACTCAAAAGGTTTTGCCTGAATATTATGGAAAATATAGCCAACAGCTTCACATACTAAATGCTGAATTCAGAAGACGATTTGCAGACTTCAAATCAATGGAACCGCAATTCCATATTTTGACATCACCCTTTAACTGTGATGTTGAAATAGCACCCATACCTCTCCAAACAGAGCTCATCGACATGCAGGCAGACAGTATGCTGAAAGCACACTTTTGTTCACAAAATCTTTTACAATTCTATGCAAATCTGAAAGAAAACTCTTTTCCAAACTTGAAAGATTTCGCAAGAAAAATGTTCGTAATTTTTGCCTCCACGTACATATGCGAACAGACTTTTTCTTGCATGAAAATAAATAAGTCCAAGAACAGGTCATTACTGACAAATGAAAACTTACAGGCCGTTCTGCGCATTAATAGCAGCCATTTCACACCTGATTACAATAAACTTGTTGCTGACTGTGGATACCTGCAAACTTCACACTAATAAATAGTGACTTATTATATATTTGTTATTGATTGTGCTAATACATTGGAATGAAAAAGAATGTAAATTGAAAAAGAATTGTTTAAAGTGAATAAAATATGTGTTTTAAAGAGATTACGTTTTACTACATGTGTCGTCATTGGTCATTGATTAGGGTCATTTGCCCCTTACTATTGGTCATCGCGGACATTTGCCCCTTATGCGGCCCGCGAACATTTTTGAAAACGCTTATATGGCCCTCAAGGAAAAACAGTTGCCCACCCCTGCTTTACAGTGATGGCGTTGGGATGCGATTTCTGTCCCTGCTGTCCACTCTTTGTACACCTTCACTACAGTGGACTGTGAACTATTCACAAATCCTGCCGTTTTGGAGATGGTGCCACCCTTGCTGCGATAGCCTATTATCATCCCTTTTTGGATGTCCGTTAAATCCGGACGTTTACCCATTTTGAGGCTCGTGCACCTGCCGTTTGATGCACCAGCTTTAAACCTTTCTCAGCCTGTTAAGCAAATTTTGCAACATGTAATTCTTGTTGGGGAGACCATGCGTGTGCCTTGAAGGGGTGCTCGTCATAATTCATTGATATGACAGTGCAACTGTTTCGAAATAAAAATTATTTTTAGGTAAGAAAATAAACTGAAATTTAACACAACTAAAAATAATAATAATAATAATAATAATAATAATAATAATAATAATAATAATAATAATAATCCTCGTGTGGTCCTACGTTAGCGTCGTGCGAGGGGGGCAACATCATAGAGAGATGGCCCTGGTTAACAGGTCTCATGTACTCTACCCTTAGATTAATCTTGAGGGTCCAGATGACCCAGTAGGGCAGATGAGCTGATTACATCAACCAACGGCCTACTGATGATTGAGATGGCTAACAGAACCACCCATTTATTGGTGATCACTATGATTAGTGCTAGTGCGTTTTCTGATACCGGCTCAGACGTCACCCGGATTACCAAGGTCTGCGCGCGTGGGTAAGGCAGAGGCTCACGTTCTAAAAATATGCCACAATCTCCCAGGGCCACAAGTGGAGAAAGCAGCACCAACCCCTGTTTGGCTCCTGCAATGCCTAGTGTTTCAAGAGCTTCTTTGCCCTCAACCACTAAGTCAGGCAAGCCACGCCAATGCATGAAATGGACCAATAACAAACTATTTTATCATGCGAGCCTATTACGCAGTCACTAAATTGGAAACTGACACAACAGCTTACAGACAACGCTTATGTAATACTTTCTAGAGACATATCCTCACATCACAGTCACTGAACACTGCAGATCAGCGTCGCACAATTGTTATTTAATTTAATACCTTTACCCACGCTACAGAAAATAAAGCAAGAAGTTGCACAACAGCTACAAGAACAAGAGCCATCTACACAAACCGACACTTAACACACAGATTCAAACACTAACATTCACATCACTAATGAACTGGTAGAACACACACTCAACAATGACCTTCACCATGATATTCATCCACAATACAACATGAATACCAAACTTATTGAAACATTAAATGACACCCTACTAAGATACCTTACAGTTTACATGGGAACAGATCCCACACAAAGACCAGGTTTACCTAAAATAAACATAAACAGCAAAAAAGGGAAAATTTTATCTTACATGAATGCATATATCTTACCACAGTACATTTAAGAAAATCTATCTTTAGAGTATATACACCTACTTATTTACACAGGGGCTCTTACAGTTATATCAACACTGGGTAGGAAACCAATCCATAAACACACACAAAAATTATACACCCAACAGAAACCTAAATGGCAAAAGCAAATTGAGTCTGAGATTGACGAAATCAGTAAGCAATTAGGTAGACTTACACATTGCAGTAAAAACAACACTTCATCAAAGCAGAACAAACACCTCAGACGGTTATTTAAGAAGATTAAAACACACACCAGACATGAGCAGCACAATCAACACATTACAGAATATAATGGACACATTAAAACAAAAGTTAGCGGCAAAAACGCATACAACGCCTGAAGAGATACAAAACATGCACTCAGCGCAATCAGCAGAACAAGTTATTCGCAAACAATGAGAAGACATTCTATAAGCAGTGAAACAAAGATTATACACAGACACAAAACACTGGTCTGCCAACACAAACAGCACTCCAACATTATTGGTCGTCTCTTTGGTATGTCTCAGTTGAACATAATACCGAAGCTAGCTGGATCAGGGAAGAGGAGCAATTAGCATCCACACTATCAAACATGTCTTATACTGACATAACAGCAGATGAACTCTCACAAGTCATTAAACGTACTCAGGTGTAGATAGGATTCAGAACTCCTGGTATAAGCGCTTTACCTGTTTGCATCTGATCCTTGCAAAACAGATCTCCAACACTTTGCAAACACCACAGATATTGCCACATTTCCTCACACAAGAAATAACATACATGGTACCAAAG
The DNA here is from genome assembly GCA_023313115.1 of Rhysida immarginata. Classification (NCBI taxonomy): domain Eukaryota; kingdom Metazoa; phylum Arthropoda; class Chilopoda; order Scolopendromorpha; family Scolopendridae; genus Rhysida; species Rhysida immarginata. The sequence continues at coordinate 1,529,695 of JAHWFO010006337.1, forward strand.
TCGCATAACACTACAGATTCCACACAATATAGACCTATCACATGCCTGCCTACACTTTACAAAATAAAAACTGCCTGTATCACAAACAAATTTATACACAGACACAAACAACATTCTCACTGAGCAACAAAAGGGATGCCGTAGACATCACATGGGTTGTAAGGAGCAACTCCTGACAGACAGTGTGGTCCTACGGCAAACTCACAATAAATATCAACACCTCCATGCAGCCTACACTGATTACAAAAAGTCCTTTGATTGTGTCCCTCACTCATGGCTTTTATATACATATAAATTAAATGTTATACTTATCACATTTTTAGAAAGTACAATGCTGCATTGGAGAACTACATTACACCTCACACTCAACAGAGAAACCATCACGACTGACAAAATACGGATAAACCGGGGCATCTTCCAGGGTGACTCACTGAGCCCACTCTGGTTTTGTCTTGAACTAAATGCACTTTCCAACAGACTTAACAGCACAACTTATGGCTACACAATTAAACATAATAAAAGTTGCCACTACACACTTTCACACATGGTCTACATGGACGACATGAAAATCTACGCCTCCACACAAACACAATTGCACCATTACTTAACATTACTGGACAAACTTTTTCAAAAGACATACACATGCAATTTGGGTTGGACAAATGCAAAACCATTCACATTGAAAATGGAGTACTCAGGAAAGGGGGCTTTACATTAGATGAACCAGATCACATTGCCGCTATGGAAAATGAAGAATTTTACAAATATCTAGGATTTCAGCAAGCCAAGCTTCTGGAGCACAAATACATAAAGAATACATTCACTAAACAATATTTTCATAGGCTTGAGACAATACTTAAAACGCATTTAAATTCCAGAAATTTAATCAAGGCCATCAATATTTATGCCACACCCATACTCTCCTACTCCTTTGGAGTCATACAGTGGACACACAGATCTTGAGGGAATTGAAACATAACAACGTAAACTGCTTACAAAGCATAGAAAGCACCATCCACACGCAGCTATTGAAAGACTTACCCTGCCTCGTTCAGAGGGAGGCAGAGGTCTTATTGACATAATAGATCTACACCAGACACTCTATACTATAAATATATCCCCGACACTGTCTTAGAGAACACCACACAAACTATATTTTGACAGACCTATAATCACTGACAAAACTATCCCTTATAACAGACCAGACATTACACTAGTAGATAAGCAAAACAAAGTGACTTACATAATTGATATCTCCATCCCCAATACACACAATTTACAAAAGACATACACTGACAAAATCACTAAATATACGGATCTTGCACACAAAATAAAACTCCTTTGGGGAGTTAATAGAGTACACATTGTTCCTATCGTTCTTTCTGCCACTGGGGTTATTCCACACTCGCCACACAAAAGCCTGTCAAAACTAAATTTAAACCCACACTTTTACAAAACTTTACAGAAAGCCACAATTCTAAACACCTATCACATAGTAAGGAAATTCCTACACCTAAACATCAACATTGCCACGAGTGCGTAAGTTTCCCTCCCTTGCATATGAGTCCCTTGGGCTTGGCCCTCTCTTGGGTCCATCTCTGGGATTGGCTAGTGGACTTGATCCGAGTTTGGCTTCCCCAAACAATAATAATAATAATAATAATAATACTACAGTAGAACCTCGTTTTTACGAACTCGCATTTTAGGAAATTCCGGATTTTACGAAGTAATTCTCAAACCCCAACCCTCTCCTGTTAATTTCCATATAATAAACTTTAAATTTTACTAAGTGTTTTTACGATGAAATTCGGATTTTACGAAGTTAGAAGATGTAATTGGTAGTAAAAAATTTTACTTAAAAAGTGAAAATTTTTTGCGTGAGCGGCCTGGTTGCATTTTGTCCATTTGGCCTATGTTTATCGCCTTCGTGATCGATGATTAACTGTGGACTAGTTTCCGCCGTCGCCAACAGAGGGCGCCATAAGTAACTAGAGAGCCTAGAAAGAAGAAGTGCTTGCTCTTTGCAACGAAAGTGAAACTGAACTTGCAGTCTCACCTGAAGATGATGATAGCGAATTTGAAGGATTTGAAGAGTGGGAAATCCTGAAAAATAAGCTGAATTTTCGATCTAAATTCTCCGAGTTTGTTAATATTGATGCGGAAGTTTTAACTTCTCCGACGTTAAATGATAACGAAATTTGCGATCTTATCAAAGATGGCGGCGAAGAATAACATGAAGATCACTGGAAAATACGACATTCAAAGCAACACCCTCACAAATTAAAAGCTCCTTAGAAACTCTAAAAAACATCTGTATGCAACTAATAAATGTATCAGACGATATTTTTGACAGTTTTTTGAATTTTCAAACTACTTAAATAATAATATAACTTCAAATATGCATCAGAAACAATTCTAATACTTAATGTATAAGCCTATTTGTATTAAAAATACTACCTATTAAAAATTCAGTGCCTATTTACGTAGTTTTTTTTTGGGTGGGGGGGGGGGAGGGTTGTTTTTTACGAACTTCGGATTTTACGAATAAATATTATTGGTCCCCTGAAATTCGTAAAACGAAGTTCGACTGTAATAATAATAATAATAATAATAATAATAATAATAATAATAATGAAGTATCACTAATTATAATAAAGGCGAAATGGAACAATGGAGTGTCAAAATATTTCATATCCAGTGAGCATAATTATTATTAACAATATGTATCATTTCTCTGTCGTCCACTGTATTCCTTCACTGGTATGGTGGAATTTGATGTTCTGTTTTGACTAGCCATCGAGAATGTTGTCGCTGGTCGCTTCCACTGAATTCAGCTCAGCAGAGGCGACGTCGCCTGAAAACCAGTTTTTTTTCCGTCACGTGCAACCAAGGGCAAAAACGAGGTCATGCTCGGGTGACGAGGAGTGATGTCAGTGCATGCGTACTTCCACCGAGTGAAACATGTCGTGTGCGACAAAGCGTATTTGCGGCGGGCCTAAATGATAACTAAAGACCGGGTTTAATTTGATATTTTTGTTTCAAGCTCAAAAACATGTTAAAATATGCATGCAACTGTTGTGTATGAGCTGGTGAGGAAGGAGCAGCAATCGTATTCTAACTTAATCGTTACATTAGCTACCTGGAATCACGCTGGCTTGCTACTGTGTGAGATGGGGCTCCCATTCGAATATAATAAGCGTGATTGCAGAGAGATGATACATCGACCAGCTCAAGATGTGACTTAGAGCTACTTTGTGCGCTACACAGTGGCGAAACGGAGAAACGCCAAACTCCTCGTCAGGTGTGTTATAGTGAGAACCCTCCACAAGCAGCGACTCACTCACCTGTTGAGGAATCCCCAGTTGTGGTTGATGATAGACTTTTAACCGCGTCGCCAACTCCAAGCCTAGCAGAGGACGTTACTCCTCCAGACCAGGATATCTCCGACGGTCCGACTGGACCCCGCCAGCCAGATGCTGAAAGTGGCGACCAACCAACTCTCCCATCCGATAGCGCTACTCGCCGTTGAGGCTGGCTGAGGAGAGACCCGGTTGCCCTCCGACGCTCGGGCCGCAATCGACAACTGTGCCAGAGGTATTCCCCCATCTTGGTGCGACGTGAGGAAATGTGTCGGCAATCAAGAAGTCAATTGTTGTTGCACACGACGATCGTAATTGTTTGTGACGTTTCGTTATGTTTTGTCATTGTTTCCATTGTTATTGTTCCTTGCGAGGATCGCCAGAGATGACTGTTCATCCCGATTCCGTTCCTGATGGATGTCGATGTATCAATCCTCTGCAATCGCAGTATTATATTCGAATGGAAGCCCCATCTCATACAATAGCAAGCCAGCGTGATTCCAGGTAACTACTGTAATAATTAAGTTTTATAATACGATTGCTGCTCCTCCCTCACCAGTCATTTCAAACAGGTGTCATCAACCACCACTTCGTAGTGCAGGTCTCCTAGGCGACGATTAACAATGCCTGGCCCCCATTTCTTCTGCGAGGGCCTTCCCATATGTTCAAATACTGCTTGACCTTCCCGCAGAGATCTAAATTTGGGCGAAAAGATGGCTTGCTGCTTCTCTTGCACCCACTGGCTGTCATCTTGCAGACGCAGCATATCCAGGCGAGTATACAATTCCCGTCCAAGGAAGAGTTTGGCAGGAGACTCCTCCGTTGTGGTTCCAAAAATGTGTTTCAATTGCGATGTGAATTAGTTTGGCTAGTGCCCATGGCTTTCAGGGCATTCTTAACTGTTTGGGCATAATGTTCTACTTGTCCATTCGTGGAAGTGTGGTAGGGCGCTGTACGTTTGTGAAATTTGACTCCTCTTTCTCTGAGGTATGACGTGAATTCATCGGCGACGGACTGTGGACCAATGTCAGTAAAGTCGCTTTTACCTCCACCCATTTAATGTATGCATCTACAATTATGAGCAGCATCTTGCCCGCTACTGGTCCGGCGTAGTCCAAATGAATTCTCTCCCAAGGACCTTTGGGGTACCCCCAATGATGGACATGGTATTGAGGTGGCGCACTGGAGAACATTGCACAGTTGACACATGATTTAGCAGTGTCCTCGATGTCGGCATCTATGCCGGGCCAGTATATGCCCATCATCTTGCCCATTCCTAAATGGCCAGTGTGTAGGTTTATGTTGGTGGTATTACTACTCGATGCTCATATAGCAGGCAACCACCGCTCATTGTGTATCTGTCTTCTGGGGATTTGAAATCGGAGCGGGCTAGATCGCGGCCTCGTCCGAGCTATTGGATGATCCGGCCCAAACTCGGATCGCTTTTGGTGGCTATTGCGATCTCGTCTGGTCTGATGGGCAGCTGTCTCATTTGGTGAATGGTAAATAGTTCAAAGCCATTTTCCTCCTCTTCTTCGATTCTGTTGATAGAGGTTACCCTCGAACAATAGTCAGCATTGCAGTGTTCTTTTGTTGGCTTATATACTCCACATAATTGGCCATGCGGCTGATACTGAAGGTAGGGAGTGACTTACGAGGGTGAAAAATTTGAGTTAATGGCTTGTGGTCCATAACCAACTCAAATTTTCGGGTGTACAGATAATTAAAAAATTTCTTAAGGGCCCATACGATGACTAGGGCTTCTTTATCTATCAGTGGGTATTTTCTCTCTTTTTCTGAGAGGGACCGGCTGGCGTAAGCTATTGGTCTCTCTAAACCGTTGGACAGGCGGTGGCTCAACACGGCTCCCAATCCGTAGCTGCTGGCATCAGTGGTGAGAATTACTGGTAGAGAGGGGTCGTATTGTATGAGGACTTGTGGAAATATGAGGGAGGTTTTTAACTCCTCATATGCCTCGAGAGCTTCTTTTGTCCACTTGAATTTGTCTTGGGCCAGCATCTCGCACAGCGGTTTGGCTCTATGCGATAGGTTGGGAATGAACGCGTTGAAATACGTCGCCTTTCCTAGGAATAATTGCAGTTCCTCGGACGATGTTGGTTTTGAGGACTTTTGTATGGCTGTGATGTGTTCGTTAGATTTGTGCAGACCATCCTTGTCAATGATGTGTCTTAAGCAAGTTGGTGAAGTGGTGGTGAATACACATTTTTTCCTGTTTAGGTGGAAGCCATACCTTTCTAATAGATGTAGAGTTTCGCACAAAGCTCTGATGACTCCATCGAAGGTCGGGGCGAACACGATGATATCATCGAAGAAGTTGATCACATTTTGTGCATTGCGAAAAACATCTTCCATCCGACGTTGCCATAGTGCAGGGATGTTGGCTGCACCATAGACGGCCCTGGTTGGTCTGACCAGTCCATGTGTTGGCGTGTTCAGCATTAGAATTTCCCAGAATTTTCCATCGATTGTCGTATTTTAGCTGGTTCGCATCAGTGATGTCTAGGTGGGCGAACCATGCTGCCCCTCTCATTTTATTGAAAATGTCCTCTAGTTTGGGAATCGGGTGTTCGTCGATAATCATTTGTTTGTTTACCGTTGGCTTGTAGTTACCTGTGATGCGCAGAGCTCTATTCTTTTTGACCACCACATTGGCCAGCGATGCCCAGTCGGAGTAATCGACCTTCTCATAAAAACTGGCTCGTATCTTATGGTCGATGGCTTCTGCGTATGCCTCTCGTAATGCAAAAAGAACGTCTCCAGCTTTGGCAAAGACAGGGATTGCATCTGGCACAAGATGGACTGTTACTTGGGGTCCATTTAGTTTTCCCGCAATGGTTTGGAATAAATGTGCGTATTCTCTTGTTAATCCATCTATTTGCGACTGCTGCGCCTCAGTGAGTAGTCTCTGGGCTTAACTCTCTTAAATGGTGGTCCAGTTAGAGGTCCAATCGCTGGCTGGTGGCTCCTATGGTAACTCGGACTCATGTCTTGCCTTGTGTCTGATGACCGGTATAACTCTTGAATTGGCGGTCGGCCTTCTGTAGGTGGATATGCGGTTTTATTTTCTGCAGCCAGGTGACACCAATTGACCGATTTCATAGCTCCACCCATATCACGTAATCGGAAGCAATATGGCTGCCACTGGTGGGAAAACAAACAGCGTGGTAGCAGGTGTTCTATAGAGCGATATCAAACCTTGAGGTTTACCTAGAGTGTTTCGTGTCACCATGGTTAATTATTGTTGCGTTTTTGGGTGCACGAATGTGTGGGGTACAGATGCAGTAGGTTTCCACTGGTTTCCAAGCGATGGAAAGCGTAAAATCATGTGGGAAATCAAACTAAAAATGGGCAAGCCTGCAGGACGACTCTCCCGCGTATGTTCAGCCCATTTCACTGATGACGACTATGTACCACCACTTGAAGGTAAGCGTTATCTCATACATGTATTTGTTAATTGAATTTAACTATCTTATTATAATAATATAAGTTTATATTCGTTAATGCATTCGTTCAGACAAATTTTAATAGCAATAGAACAAAATAATACATTGCGGAAATCGCTACTTATTGTTCTTTTATCGTTGATGTTCATCCATAATATTCCTACAAAATTGAACACTTATAATATATTCGAATACCCATCCTTTAAAAGAAGAAATCACGTGCATAAGCAGAGGTGATTATTTTAATAATATATAGGCGAACGTTCATATTTTGTTAACTTCTCTCCCTCCTCTCTATTTACCGTTCATTTTTGTGACAGTTTCGAAATCTGCCCTCCTCCTTTCAAGCGAACATATATTTTGTGTTATCCTGTGCTATTATCAGTTTAATATATAATATCCATCTTGCATTTAGCTGGATCCATAGCTGAGAGTGATGGGGGTAGGTGTTTATATCATGTTTAACTATCAGTAAACACATTTTAAATATGAGGATAAGCGCTCATGCCAATGGCTGCTAGTTCTGATATACATGTAAATAGTTCTTATATAATATCTGGGTTTTACATTCTACATTCCTATTACAAGTGAGTGTAGAGAGACCTGATACTCCCCAATCTATCTTCAGCCTAACTGCCATCTGCAACATGCTCAAAAATCTTATATTAGATTCAGAACTTTAATGAATAGGTAAGTCAGGTGAAGATGGCCAATAAAAATATTATATAAAATTGAGGAAATACAATGGTATACAGCTGCTTTATTTGTATTAAAAATAAAGATATGAAATTTAAGTTATCATATGACAAAAAAATAAAAGTATAACACCTCTTGCGAGACGCACACCTCAAATGTGCATTATCTGTTTTAAAGAATTAAAGTCCCTGAAAACAATAAAATGAATTTTCAACAAATGGAATATTTGATTTTCATGTTATAGTGCATTTCCACATTTGCCATGGTGACAACACAGTACTCTTATATAAAATGTGGCATTTTTCAAATTGAATCCATCGGTGGTACTTTGTGAACATTGCAGCATAAAAACCACAGAAACCACAGTTGTTTTCATCATCCGCTGCCACTTCATAGAAAAAATTACTATCTTGAAATATTAGATTAAAAGGTTAAGCCTCTTTACCCTGCCTTACCGGATCCAATTCATTAGATTAGATTAGAATTAGGATTTTAGTCGAGGTAGACCTCAACTGTAATAGCACCGTTATTAGGTAGCGTGAATTGTTTTTGGTTCTTTCTTTACTTACTTGTTTATTTTTAAACAGCTTATCCTCAACAAAGGAAATTTTTAAAGAGAGATGCTGTCCCGAGTTGCAACATTCCACAGTCGAGTGTTGAACACGTAATACGTCGCCCAAGTGCTGAGGGAGCTCGATTACGAGCCAAAAGATTACAGAATAGAACCATGCTAATAGACAATCAAAGTTTACGTATGTAAAACACAAAACAGCACTTTCATGTTTTTAATAAACTTGTGGGATATTGTAGTTTATAGAACTGAATTTGTTTTTAATACACTTCTTCATGTTGCAGGGGATGAAAACGATGAACATGCAGCAACTGCATAACTGTATGAGGAGCATATTTTGGATACAAGTGAAGAAAATGAAGCAAGAATGGATGCAGTGACCACAGAAGCAACAATGGATCCAGTGACCACAGAAGCAATAATGGATCCAGTGACCACAGAAGCAATAATGGATCCAGTGACCACAGAAGCAACACATGATGAGCTTCTCAAGAAGATTGCTACCTTGGAAGCTGAGGTTGAAAATTTAAAAAAAGAAAACATTGTCAAAGACCTAATGTTGAATGCTGCCAGAAAACCTTTTTCGGCCAATAGTTTTTCTGCCAATGCTACAAAATTCTTATACAGTACTGGACTGGTTTACCAGATTACCAGCTCTTCAGAGAACTTTTATTTTTTCTTGTACCAGGAAAACCAGAAGAATATATAGTTTACTCCTCTGTGTCAATAGATTATTTGCCAGTGGAAGATCAATTTTTTATTGTATTAATGAAATTGAGGCACAACCATGATTTCGAAGATCTGGCTGATCGCTTCAACAGAAGTGCATTCTGGTGTGTGCAGGCTGTTTAAAATATGGATAATTTTTTTGTTTTTAAGACTGGGGTCATTTATCCATTTGGCCACCTAGAAATGACATTTTATCTAAAGCACCAAATGGCTTTAGAGAATGTTTTCCACATGTTATGGTCATTTTGGATGCAACTGAAATAAGGTTGCAGAAGCCAAGTGACTTGCGATTGCAAAGTCAAACCTACTCTACATATAAAAGTGGAAACACATTAAAAGGTTTGGTAGGTGTCGATCCAAGAGGGTGCATTATTTTTGTATCAGATTTAAAAGATGGGTCCATGAGTGACAAAGAACTAACTCAACAAAGTGGCTTTGTAGACTTTGTGGAAAAAAAAAAATGCTCAAAATGAACTGCTCCCAGGTGATCAAGTTATGGCAGACAGGGGCTTCACCATACAGAGCGTTTCAGATGAAACTGGATTGTCATTACTGATTCCTCCTTTTGCAGCATCAACTAATCAAATGAGTGCTGATGATATTTTAAAGACCAAGGAAATTGCACAGTATCGCATCCATGTAGAACGGGCCATAAGAAGAATTAAAAATTTCCTATTTTAACCGATACTGTGCCACTTTCCATGTTAGGTTCCATCAACCAAATTTGGACTGTGTGCTCCTTATTAGCTAATTTTTCTGCTGCATTGAAAGATTAACTTCCAAAAATTTGTAAATTAAAAAGAAGACTAACTTGTAAGAAAATTTTAAATCCTCCAACCATAAAGTCATGCCAATGCTGAAATTCTTAAATACCGTATTTACTTGAATATAACACTACCTCGCCCACTACTATTTGGAAGGCATTTTTGAAAAAAAAAGTTTTTATAAGGAAGGGGAAAAAATAACATTTTTTTGAAAAAGGTTTTTCATAATTTTATTTGCTAATTATTAATATATATTTGAGAAGGACGAGACACAGGAACCCTGGAATACAATAAATAATAGTTATTAATTTTAAAAAAATAGTTTTTAATTAATAACTATTATTCATAATTTAATGATTTGCATTATTTATATTTATTTACACCAATTTTCATTTGAACTATCAAGCTTGTCTTCATTATCTGTAGCAAATGGTGTTTTATTATTATCTTCCCAAAGAATATTATCCAGAGCCATGCATTTATTGAGGATGCCATATTTCTTGAATCCTTTAATTAAAGAAAAAAAAAAATTCTTTTCTACAGATCTAAAATCCACTGTTTAATTTGTGATACTACAGACTGCTTTTTTATTTTGCCAGTCGACATCATGGAATGATCTCCAGACATCAACCAGTTATTGTATTCTTGTTCCAAATAAATTTTGGTCATCTTTTACACAACCGCATGTAAAACTTGTAGTTCATGCCACCTAGAATGGCATGAAGCTTCAGATAGTTTTCGTGAAACTATCTTTTTTCATATGTGCGAATCTTTATTTGCTATTTGCCAGCTCTAATGTGATGTTCATTAACATGTCTATGAGGATGTTGTTCTCTATACTGTGTTTAATAACAAAATTAAAAGAGGCCTTACAGTACAACAGTTTAGTTTTAAAAAAAACAAAAACAACTAGATTCAGCTTTAATCCCGCCTTCTTCAGGGTACAAAAGGCACCATTTCTTTTGTACCCTGAAGAAGGCGGGATTAAAGCCAAAACTAGTTGGGTTTTGTTTTTTTTTTAAAAACTAAAAAGTTGTACTGAAGGCCTCTTTTAATTTTTTCATTAACATGGTTGAAACTAAACCTCTAATAAATCCCATCTTTTGATCCTGCCCTGAATTTGGGAAAAAAAAAGACAAAAAAAACTTGTGTTATATTCAGGTAAATACGGTATTTCATGGACCTGCAAAGAACACAGTTGGCATAACCAGCTTTTAATTTATCCCTCCAGGATGTCATAGTAATAATATATAATAATAAATAAATGATACATAATTAATTAAATCAAATGAATATAATAGTTGACGACCATTTCAGTTTTTGACCATTATCAAGTCATCTATCCGTCGCTTATTATATTCATTTGATTTTATTGATCGAGTATCACTTCAAAAGTGTGTCTTCTTTTTAATCTAGTATCTAGTGATATAAGTTTTATCTTTACCCTAAAAATTTTAATGTTCAATAAGTTAATAAATACAAGTTACAACTGTCAGATTTACAAATATATTGTTTTTATTTCACACGGTAATCAGAGTTAGATATTTTTAAGATACTTCAAACAATGATTGAAATAAATATTTTTTAAATTATTAAACATTTCTGAACAGTATTCATGATTATATGCAACATTTACTTGAACTAGATCACATTCAGTAAAAATTACAAAAAAGCAACTTTCTATTCCAGTAATCAGCATCTGACCCTGTACTTGGGCATAGTACTCGTGTGACGTATTTAATGCCAGATTTTCTCCATCTTTAAATATGTAGAAATTTCTGTCTTTTTTCACAATGTTGTCAATATTTTCCTTCCTGTATTTAAAAGTACATTTAACTTCAATAATACCAAACTATCTGCTTTACAAATTACACCATTAGGTGATAATGCTAAAAAGGGGAAAGCTGGGTTAATTACTATACCTACATCATGTAAGTGATGATTAACATTTTTTTTCAAGAAATTTTGCCTTTGCTAATTTTTCTGATCTCCTCCCATACTGAATGCTGGGAACGTTGTTTAAATTTTTTGGCACAAATAGATCGGATAAAAATTTGTCATTTATCTCTTTTCTCCTAAGTATTCTCTGAAACATACTGGAGCACAATCGCTTTCCCCTTTCATTGTTCCATTTCTCGCAGCATGATTGCAATTTTGTTTGTTCGCAGATCTGTTGTGCTTGTGGTAACGTAAACTCTACATTTTCTTGATACCAAGTATCATCACTTGTTATTGTTTCCATCTTGTTTGATACACTTATGGGAAGCATGGTATATTTGCAAGCAGATGAAATGCTGGATCCAGTCTGTAGTGGTGGTACAGGTCTGCTGCTTAAGGGTACATGATATGAAAGTGCGATGAGTCACCTACAGTCCCAAATTGGGATTCTGACAATCCCGTATTAGGGTTTAGCATATATGCAGCAGGCAAATTTGGATACTTTACGGCCAAAAACGCTTTTAGTCTTGTGACTGCAGCCGAATTTGTATTCTTAGCCTGCAAATAAATTGTTTGTTGAAAGCAATGTTTATTTTGTTTCATAATTTCTTTATAGACTAATTATAGCTGGAAATGATGAGATTAACCAACCTTCTCAGTTCTTGCCTCGTACAAGCTGCACGATAATGCAAGCTTTTTTCGTGATGTCTTTGAATGCAACATGCTATTTTGATAGTTGTGTGTCATTACTCCTTGTGGTGTTATTTTTTCTCCTAAAATACAGGGTGATTCAGTCAATTTCTGACCATTTCAGTACTATGATTTATTGACCCATTAATGTTTACAAACTTAGCATTTCAGTATGATATTTCAGGCAGTTCGGAGTTTTTATTCCCGTGGAAAATTCTTGATGATATGCTCAATGTGGCCACCACGAACGTTTTGAACTGCTCGCAGCCGAATGGTGAAGTTGTTCATAACTCTATCCAGGATTTCTGCATACACAAGGGTGCAGCAGTCGATGATGCTTTGTCGCAGCTGGTCTAGGGTTCTTGGTGCTGTAGTGAACACACTGTCTTTAAGGAATCCCCAGAGATGAAAATCACATGGGTTTAGGTCAGGACTCGTAGGGGGCCAAAGAAAGCCACCCCCGAATCGATCTGGAAACCTGTTTGAAATGACACGATTTCCGAATTTCTGATTGAGAAAGTCTAGCACTTCATTAGTGGTGTGAGGCCTAGCCCCATCCTGTTGAAACCATTGATGTCGAAGGGGTATAAGCCTCCTTCGCAGCTCGGGGATGAAGAAGGTTTCCAACATGTTAAGGTAAGCCTGTGATGTTACGGTGCCCTCAAAAAAGAACAGACTAATGATGTCTCTTTTGGAAATCGTGCACCAAGCCATAACCTTTCATGGATGAAGAGGTGACTTATGGATCTCATGAGGGTGCTGGGAACCCCAAAAACGAATGCTGTGTTTATTAATGTCACCTGACAGATGGAAGAAGGCCTCATCTGACACCCACAGCTTGTCCACAATGTCCTGATTGGCTTCCATTTCTGCTCCAAACTCCATCGCAAATTGTTGTCGCTTCTGTCTTCCAGTGTCTGTTAACTCCTGATAAACATGGATCTTATACGGGAACAGGTGTAAATCCTTTCTCAAAATTCGCCATGTCGTGGTATACGACAGCCCTTCTTCAATGGATAGGCGGCGAACAGATGTTTTGGTAGGGGAACCGACCAACCTTGTGCGAACATTTTCAACAACTTCGGCAGTTTGAACACGAGCTTCGCTCCCGCCTTTTTTCTTGCCTTTAACACATCCAGTGGCACGAAATTGCTTGACAAAATCCATGATTGCTTGCCTGCCTGGTGCGTCTCGACACTTATACTCTTCCGGAACTTTTTTTGCATGGTTACAGGTGATTTTGTCTCGAAATACCATTCGACAACCTTGCATTTCTGCTCTGTTGATAATGCGGGCGCCATTTTTCAACAATACGATTTTCATGCAGTGCTGTTGCAACAATACAAAGTCCAACTATTTAGAAATTCGATATGGCACTCATATTCTTTCAATTGTTTATCCCTAATGCACGTCATTCAAGTGAAATAGTCAGAAATTGACTGAATCACCCTGTACATTATAGAAACTTATGTTTTCCACTACAACACTTCATAGATTATAGAAACACCTTGATTGCAAGTCTTACCTCTTGGTATACCACACTGCTTTAGCAGGCTCGTGCACGACAATTCACTGGGTACATGAGTACAGTGGAACCTCGCATAACGAGCACCTCCCATAATGAGTGATTCACATTACGAGCAAAATAAATTGTAAAAAAATGACTCGCTTAACGAGCGACGTTTCGCACACCGAGTGAGGAGACAAAATGAGGCAACAAGAGAGATGGCTGAAATTATGGGAAACAGTTGCGTAGTATATTGAGACATATCACCCTAATAAAGTAGTAGCTATGCGCGCTACAAATTTATTTAATGATAATGCTGTGTCGCATTTTCGCCAAGTTTTGAAGTGTAGGCAAAAACAAATGTCTCTAGACTCTTTTCTAGTAAAAGAGGATACTTAAGAAAGTCCCTGTACTGTCAGTGCTTCTAAAAGATTTAAAGCTAGTGGGTCAGTCGAGACTGCCGCGAGTGAAGAGTTTCTCTTAGTGGAAGATTCTCCTCCTTCTTCCCAATAACCTTCCCCGTCCTCCTTCCCTCCGTCTCCCACGCATCCGCAGCTACTTTCTGTATAATGTAGAACCGTATTTATTTCTTTTTACATGTATTTTTACTTGATTATTTGGTTTTTTTTGTGTTAATTTATATTCTATTTCATGCGTAAATACTTTAAAAAAACGCCTTTATATATTATTATCAATAACTAGCAAAGGTACCCGGCGTTGCCCGGGATGTAAACAGAACAATCTCAAAAAATTAAATTAAATTTTGCAATATCTTAAAAATAAACACATGAAAATGCTTAGAATTAATACACTAAAAATTCTTAATGAAAATTCGAAAAAAAACTTTTTAAAGGCTCACAATGGCTGGACCTCCAAGGATGCCACTGCTATTTTAAATAATTTCTTACTCACGTAATCTTACCTCAGATGTATACTTAGTGTTGTTGCAATTTCCACTCTTCTCTCGATGTGTTGAAGCAAAATTTGGCCATTCATCACTTTGTGCAGTCTAGCGGTCGCGGATTCTTCTATTTACTTGCTTCCCATTTGCTCAATACATCACGGAGCTAAAGGAGTGCTTCCTCTCTCGTCTTTCCACTCTTTCTCAATAGTCTGCTAACTCTCCATTGTCTCCATTTACTGATCATTTTTAAAGATTTTCAAGAAATTGTTAAGTACTAAGAACTCTCTTTTCTAAGAAAAGCCTGAATAACAGGAATTCTATGCATTGTTACAAATTGAAACTTATCCATATTGCATCATCATTTTATGTACATTGTTATAATTCTTGGAAAGGACTGCTTTATCATTGCATCATCATTTTGAGCTCATTGTTATTGTTGAATTGCGTGTTGAAACCATTGTTGATACCTATTGTTGCACAAACTTTTATTTGCATTGTTGGTCATGAGATATATATTGTTGGTCCGTGCAGAGTGTTTGTGAATTGCGTGTTGATACCATTGTTGCAAAAACTTTGTCTTGCATTGTTGGTCATGCGATATTTCTCATTAATATGCCCTGCTATAACCATGAATATCGATTTTTTATCAATAATTATTATTTTTTCGAAATCTGAAGTAGACAGTGACCTTCCTCATGCTTTGAAGGTCATGTATGCGAAATTTCATCAAGATCGGAATAAAACTATAGATTTGTATAAAAAACAGACCCACAGACCCACAAACATCCTTCTTTATATAGATAGAAGATAAACTAATTACATAAATATATATTTTGAGTATTTTTTTCAGTATGGAACGCATTATTATATTTTACATTGATTCCTATATGAAAAATGGTTTCGCTTAACGAGTGTTTCGCTTTACGAGTAAGATTCGAGAACGAATTATGCTCGTTAAGCGAGGTTCCACTGTATATTGGTGTGTCACCAGTACATCAAGGGTATAAAATAAAGCCATTGCATGTGAGCATGTACCACTTGCCCTGAAAATAAATTTCTCTATTTGTTTTTTAAATTTATTTATAAATTCCACTTTCCATTTAACCTGTGTTTTTGCGTTAAGGATAGCGTACACGTTGAAATGCCAATTTTTGATATAAAGTTATGCTTAAGAAAAATATTTTCAATTAGCAAACAATAGTGTGATCATTATTGTTGTTAATGATCACACTTTAAAAAAAAACAAAAAAAAAAAATCATGTAAATAAGTTTGGCATGATGTCTACAAACAAATATCCAAATCCAATACTTTATTTTTTTAAACTATTATATATAATGCAAGTGAACTGAGATTATTACAAAATGCTCCAAACAAATAATTAAAAAGAACAATGTTTAGCTTTTTATTTTTAATGCAAATTTACATTTAATACACTTTAAAAACACATATTAAAATAATTTAGCAGTAAAGTTCGATATTAATTAGAGCATTCTTTGGCTTCATAAAAATATTATAACTAAAAATTGGCTTAAAATTAAATTATGTAGCTTCGGTAATGTATGCTTTAAAAATAAAACAAATTATATCTCATAATTTTCACAAAAAAATCGCGATTTTTAGGATGAACGCTATCCTTAATTATCTGATTTTTAACACAAGTTAAGACAAAAACTAGAACTTACCAGGCTGTACAGCTGCAGTAGCTTTATTCTATCTCAAGTTCTTTGTCAGATTTCTTGAATTTCAAACACAATTCATGAGGTTTGATTTTCATGTGGTTTCAGACAGATATCACTTATCTAAATCCAATGTGACGCATGTACAATCCTTCTTGGCAGTGATACTCCTAGATGACTATGGTCTTCTTCAGTGGTGTATTTGCAGAGATCGTGCAGGAATCGTTCGTGTTCTCCAAATTCCCAACATAACAATATGGTATATCGGAAAGGCAGGGTCAATCTATGAGGACCTTGCCTCAAAACATATAGGAAATGTGAGATTAGTTTGTAACAGCGACTTTAGCTCTTGTGCAAGGCAATGCAAGCATTTTCCAGAGGTCTCAAAGAGTTCATGGAGTTGGAGCTGAACAGACCTTTTTCATTTACTGAGTTTCTCACAGATGCTGCTTGGGGTGCGACTTCCTGTCTGCCTTTATAGTCATTCAAACACAGGTGTAGCTAAGGGTGTCCAAGATGTACAAAGTACACGGGCGCAACGAATTAGGGGCACTAAAAAGCTAAAAATGAAAAATTGAACATGGGCACTAAAAAGCTAGCAAAGACACTGCATTCAAACGATCATTTTGCAGAATTAAAAATATATTTTTCAGAACTAAGCCTTAATTAGTCCAAAATGGCCCGTCACAGCCAAACAAATTCTTCACAAAAATTTTTGTCTCAATGAGAGGAGTCCGTTTATGTCATTTCTATTATTTCTGGATCACTGAAATGAATGCTTCGGCCATATCTTCATTTTTACTATATATGCTTGTGTATAAGTCAACCCCCAATTTTTGGTCCCAAAAAGTGGAATACTCGAGTATACGTTGAGGCAAAAAAATTATTATAAACACTTGAGAGGAAAAAATGTATTATATAACACAAATATTAAAAACAGTAATTGTAGCATCACACAAGATTAAATTTACATTTGATGGTTTCATTGTCAGTCTCATTTATGAAATGATACAATAATTATTTACAGTATGTAATAATAAATATTCATTATAACAATATTAGCTAAGTGGATGATTTTCAGATAGGCTTTCAGTTGAAAAACTTTACTGGTAGAAATCCTATTTCACTTTTCACATTTCAAAATAGTTCTTTCCAAAAAATGAAACCAACTTAGCCCAAAAAGTTTTTTTATTTTAGAAGTTCATATATGTAATAAAAGCCAATGTTGATGTCTTCCGTCGCAGATTCCATCATAGTATGAATCCAGCCTGATTTACGAATTTACTTAACATGGTGCCTGTATTGTTCAATTATTAACAATACACGACTAAACAGAGACAAGAAAAGAGAATCTGTTGATTTAGTAAATAAAACGTGATCACAGTGACTTTTTACATTACAAATCGCCACCATCTTGTTTTTGAGAATTGACAATGAAAAAGGGAGGGAAAATATGTGAAATAACGCACTTATAAAAAGCGCTACAGTTATAAAAGCCCTCTGCTAAACTCTGAATTGTGGGTAAGTCGAATGTGATTTTAGGGATCATTTTTTTGAAAAAAAAAACTCGACTTATGCGTGAGTATATACAGTAATACCTCTAAATTGGCTTAGCCCAATTTCATGAAAAAATACATGAATATTTTTTTCTATTGGGATGGTGGTGGTTGGGAGGTGCGTGTATTAATAACTCCAAAAAGCTCATCGGAATTAAAAAAGTTATTTACAAAAAAAATAAATAAAATAAAATTGCCTTAATAAGAGGAGTCTGAGGATGTTGAGTTTATTGAGATTGGCTTACTACAGCCATTTTTTCATTTTTTGAAAAATATTAATATCCCTAAAAAGACCTAATCAATTGTCATAAACAAACACATAGGTCTTCACATAGTGAGCTGGGAAAATATTTGAGTGGAGAAAACGAACACATAGGCCTTCACTCTTACTGAGTGATAGGCCAACAAATTATCTAGAACCTATGTGTCATGAAAATTACATCGCACAAAAAAATCACAAGAAACTAGTCATGAAAAAGGTCTATAGCACACACAAATGTGCAACAGGACACAAGGTGAAGGGTCACAATGTTTTTTGGGTCACCAGTAAATGATAGCCTTCCAAAATCTGACAAATTATTAGATATCACAAAGTAGAGTTATAAATCTGACAAGTTATTATTTGTAGTTAAAATAATATACAAGATAATTCTGAAGTAATGAAACATTTTATGTATTAGTACAAGCATGGAATAAAAATACTGGAAGCGCCTCTTTCTATTCCAAGAGCATAGTCAAAATGCAGCAGCGCACCTGTCGGCATCCACGATAAACTACCGTATATACTTGCGTATAAGCCGAGGGCAGATTTTTGGCGAAAAATTTTGAAATTTGCTATGACCCGCAGATAAGTCGAGGGGAAAATTTCAGGTGCTTATGAAATTTGAATCACTAAAGTTACCATAATTTACCCATGCTTAAATCCTGCTGAACTTGCAAGGGTAATAATGTAAAACTTGTTTAACAATTAAATATTACAGTACTATAAATTTCATTATCATTTAATCATTAATCATTTATTACGTGTATTACTAAAAGAACAATTTTATTATGTACTGGTAGTTATGTACCGGTATATACATATTATACATAAACATACCGTAATTTTCGGGAGTAACGCCGCGGCGTTTCTGTTATTAAAAGTTAAAAATTCGGCGTGTGCGGCGTATCAGCCACTGCGGCGCTACTACCGGAGATTTTACAGAAAAAAAAAAAAAAAAAAAATAGATAGATTCTACACATGATTAAAAATTCACTCCGATAACGATCGAGCGTGATCGTTCATCGACAGCGGGTGATTCACTCGATAATAAAGCACTCTTATCATCGACGATATTATAGAACCGATGGTTTCTATCGACGTTTTCATCGAAAAACTTTCGAAACATCGATGGTTTCCGACATCGATGTTTTCCGCAAATCGCGCAGTGTAATCAGTCATCAACAGAAAATAAATTATTTCAAATAATCCACGCTTTTAGTGTGGCTTTTCGCCCAGAGAGGCCATTTGGCTAATGATCAACTGGTCTAATTTTCGCGTTCGTCAATAGAAGGCAACCAATCATAATAATCGACGCCCGCTAGAGGGGGGGGGGGTGCGGCGTATCGGCCGCCGCGGCGCTACTCCCGGAGATTTAACATTTTTGTTAAATTTTGGCGTGTGCGGCGTATCAGCCACCGCGGCGTTACTCCCGAAAATTACGGTAATTATTTTACTGGTAGTTATGTACATAAATTATAATTACATAAATAAATTATTCAATTTATAATCTGAAGGATTATGATTTTTATTAGGAAATGAAGGATTTTATTAATGTGAAATCAAACCTAAGGAGAATTATCATTTATTAATTTAAGTAATCACAAATTAAATAAACATTGTTAATCAAGCTGTGTTTAAGAGAGGGAGGAAAGGAGATTAGTGGAGGAGTGAGGAGAGAGTACCTGGTAATTCCCTAAGAGAATTAGAGAAGAGAGAATAAAAGAAGGGTGAAATGGAAAAATTTTTCTGTGGGAAGTAAAATAAAGTTTATTTAAGATATAAGAGGAAAGGATCAGGTAGCATGAGATTCACTTAAATATTACAAATCAATATTCAATTAATTTATAATATTGCTATAGGGACAGTT
>JAHWFO010006337.1:1549778-1595394 GCA_023313115.1 Rhysida immarginata
ACTTCTGTGAATGCCTCCCCCTCCCACCTCTTTCCTTCTTTGGTGTTCTTTTACATCTGGTTCAGATTTGGCTTGTTTTACTTTACCCTTGCAATTGACACAATCAGTTTTCCCCCTCACTCTCCCTATTCCTCTTTTATATTTCTAGTTAGGTAATTTTAACATCACTATTACCTTGCAGCTTTGTTGTCACCTTAATTTCACCTCCATTTACTTTATATGCCTTTTATTAATTATATCTCTTTCATCTACCCACACAAAAAAATTTACTTCCCACACAAAAAAATTTTCCATTGCGCCCTTCTTTTATTAAACCTTCTCTAATTCTCTTAAAGAGGGAATTACTCTCTCCTCACTCCTCTTCTTCCCTCCCATCCTCACTCTTGTTTAGCTCATTGACCCTTCAATCTACCTTGTTTTATGGATGAATAAAACTGATTATGGATAAATACCCATCTTAAAATATGTATATTATTCGGGAATCATGTGTGTTTCTTAAAGTATATGTGTAAATTTTTATATGGAGTTGGGTGACTTTGCTAAAATTCTATGGAAAACTGGTATGACTCGCGGATAAGTCGAGTTTGCTTTTTAGGATGAATTTTAAGACATAAATTTCTCGACTTATACGCGAATATATACGGTAAGTACATTATTACTTCTTTAGTGAGAAATGTAGCTAAAAGAGAACTATTAAAAAACTGCTCACAGACAGTTGGCAAAATTTTGTCAGTAAATAAAATATTAAAAAGTTTTAAACAAATTTCTTTTGCATGGGAACGATAGCTAGATATAGTGTTTATCATGTATGCCACCAGGTTGCACGAACATGCAAAAATTGGTAGAGAGGCGCTTCCAGTATTTTTATTCCATGGTACAAGGCAGCTGTTTATTATAGAACGAAGCAGCAGCTCTTAATGAGTTTCAGGAAACATTGGTGATCCATGAACATATGCCAAGTGTTCAGCAAAAATTTTAACTTCTTCAGTTTAAAAGCTATCTTAGTTCATATCCTTGATTTGGGGGGAAATCAAGGATTTTTCACATATTGATTTTTTTTTCTTTTTATTTTCAAGGACGACATTTTACAATAGAACCTGTTTTTACGAACTCGGATTTGACGAAATAAAAGAGGGGATTTGGGATTTTAGAGTTAATTTCCATGTTTGTTTGTTTGTTTCAACCTGTCTCAGTCCACCGCAGGACATGGGCCTCCCCCAATCTTCTCTACCTTTTCTTCATTTTTGGGGGATATTTTGGTCTAATCTCCCATACTAACCAGACAGGTTGAGAGATGCATTTTTGAGCTTCTGCCAACTTTACAAGTGCTACGAGATGGTAATAGCAGCTGGGACCGACGACTGAACGTGCCCTCCGAAGCACAGGGGATAAGATCTCGCGCCACTAAATGGTCACCCATCCAGTGACTAGCCATGCTAGGTGATGCTTAACTTCATAGAGCTGGCTTGCTTTGCGAAATCTCCCTAGCCCACGGCCTCCCCATATAATAATAAGCTTTAAATTTTACGGAAGTGTTTTTATGACGAAAAGCGGATTTTACGAAGATAGAAATTGTAATTGGTAGTAGGGGAGAGTTGCATAAGTTGGGACGTTTTCCAGAACATATTTTTTATTAACCACACTGTAATGAGAAAAGACACCTTGACTTGATAATCATTAAGATAGGTTATTGATACAGCATATGAAAAATTATTGTCATAATAATCATTAAGTTATCATGTGTTTTTATCATAGCAAAAAATGTCTCATCTTATGGACCCTGCAGCCTAAGATGGGACATAGGAAACCACAACTTGTTTTGATGTTCACGGATGAAAACATATTTCGGCTTTCATTTACTGCATTTAAAAAAAGTAAAACGAACTTTATCAGTTGTTATTGCATGCCTCATGTGCCCATTCTTTGCATTTGATACACTGTATCCACTCCCAAGTAGATGCTTTATATGGTCCATTGCAAATTATGCAAAACCAATCTGTTGGCTTGGTGTTTGCTTGTTTTTTCTTCTGTGTTCTTTGTTTGTGTTTTTTAATGCTCTCTTGTATGGTGATGAAGTGAGAACTCCCGCTCCCTTGCTCGCTGCCTCTTCACTGTCTCATCTTAGGCAGGAAGGAAAAATTTCACGACCTGGATTCAAACTAGGAACCACG
This sequence comes from Rhysida immarginata, assembly GCA_023313115.1. NCBI lineage: Eukaryota > Metazoa > Arthropoda > Chilopoda > Scolopendromorpha > Scolopendridae > Rhysida > Rhysida immarginata. The sequence continues at coordinate 1,551,950 of JAHWFO010006337.1, forward strand.
AATCTTGACTAGCTAGTATCCTTCCATTTTTTTCTGATATCATTTTTTATGATTGGAGTATCATCTGTAGTTTCCATTTATAATTTCTTAGGAGTACAATAATTGGGTGCCACCTTGCAGGCAAAAGTGTTAGAGACGTCACCCCTGCCAAATCATCCATTCTAAACATCATTCGGGCGTGGATAGGTACAGGGTTGCCACATGATTCAGATTTTCAATTTCCCTGACTTTTCCCTGACTCTTCCCTGAACTTTTTTCAAAATTCCCTGACTTTTCGTCATATCTATAGCAAACTCTAAACTCAAAAAAATTACACAGCAGGGAAGGGGGGGAGGGGGGGAAGGGAGGACAAATCGGATGCATTTTTTACAATTTTAATAATAGTTTAATTCACTCAGGTGAACACACATCCACGATATACTTAGCATAGTAATATAACAATGAAAATTAAAATTGAGTAACACTATTTACATTGAAACAAAATGGCACCTCACTATTGAAAACATGACAAGTTTGGGTGGGTTTTTCATATGAAAACTAATAACTAACACTTTTTTGTCTATGGCGATCAATAGAACATTGAATTCCGCATAGTATTTGATATATAATACACATAAAACCAAAATTATCAGTTTATGAATTTCGTAAATGGCAGATGACGTGCTGCGTCAAACAAACTGAATTTAGCAATAAAATGTCTATGCTAAGTTGGTTTGAAACTTACATCGTTCGATGGAGCAAAGAAAAATTTATCTACATGGCTATTGGTCAATTTGAAATCAACTTTAGTTTCCACTTCACACAGTGCATACCATGGACAAGAGACAAAACAGTGTTTACCATGGGCGCTCGACAGGAGTATAAAAATAATGAAAATGTATTGCGGCTTCATGTTTGCTCTGTTCTAAACAGTTGTGAAATTCCAAGAACTGCCGGCACATGAGTGTGCTGTCGGGATGCTAAAATGTGTCATTCCAAAAGAGTATAAGTGATAAATGGTCAACATGTCATTTAATTAATATGGCCTTTTCTTTTCCTAGTGTATTTGAAATATAAGCAATGTATAAGCAAAGGCGGCTGATATTGCCGAGTGATTTTGTTACTGTACCTAAATCTAGTAGTAATTGTTGATTGAAGATAAATTGGCATGGTCATAGGGCCATATAGATAGCTGATAACAAGTCAGCAGTAAAATTTTCCCTGACCCATTTTCAAAATTCACTGACTTTTCACTGATTTCCCTGACGTTTCAAGTATTTCAAGGTCTGTGGCAACCCTGCGATAAGAGTCCGACAAATGTTCAGCTCGGGACCGGAAGACCCAAGATTATGTCGGTCAGAGACCGAAGGGCCCTTTACAGGGTGGTCACTGCAAATCTTAAAACATCGGTTGATGGGCTGACAAGATCCTTCACTGACTCCTCTAGGTTCACAAGGATCTGCATTCGTTGGGTTTTCATGGCAGAGCTACGGCCCACACATCCAAAATCACCACCTGCCAATAAAGTGAGGAGCTTGCAATGGTGCAAAGAGATGTTACTGGACTCTGGAGCAATGGTGGATGGTTGAATGGAGTGATGATTTACAATACACCATCTGGCAATTGGAAGGGAGAATTTGGGTATAGCGAATGCTCGAAGAACGTCATCTGGCAAACTGTGTAGTGTCCACAGTGAAGTTTTGCGGAGGGTCAGTGATGGTGTGGGAGTGCTTTTCATGATTTGGTCAGGGTCCAATAATTTCTGTGGCTGGCCATCTGAACGCAGAGTGTTACCAAGACATCCTGAACAACGCCATACTCCTTGCTCTCTGGCAGCAGTTTGGAAATTGCCAAAAGGGCTGTAGGCAAATGGTTTGATGAAATGGGGGTGCAAGAATTTGACTGGCCTGTACAAAGCTCTGATCTCAACCCTATCGAACATCTTCGAGATGTGTTGAAGTGTCGCTAGCGCGCAGGAGTGGAGTGCCCGAAATTTGACTGAACCGTCGAAGGGATTTTTGGCGGAATGGCGAAAATTCATGCGGAAACATCTCAAATACTTGTGGACAGTATGACCAACAGAATAGAGTCTGTGATAGTAGCAAAAGGTGGAGCAACTAGTTACTAACAAGTATTTTTCTAAGTGTTTCCATTAGATTGGCGGTGTCTCAAGACTTTTGGCAAGGTAGTGTTTATTAATGCCCTAAAAAAAAAAAAAATTGGCTTAAAACAGCTAAACCTATCGCCTTTAGCTGTGTAGAGAATGTAGGCGTCATTTCAAGAATGCAGTCATCATTTCGGTAACGCCAGTTATAGTTCGAGAACGTTCCCGAAATGATTATTTGACATTTGATTTTGTTTATAAGGCATCAACCCCATCCTGGAAGCTGGATTTCAGGGTTATTAGCTAGTAAACAGTGTTATTTAGCAGAATTACTCTAAAAGTATATACTTTTCCGCAAACAAAATATATATAATGGCGTTCCCGAAATGATAAGGAATTAAAGTACACTACACAAATTTTAAAGTACTTATGCCTTAGCCCTATCCTAGCCAAGGTTTTTTTTTGAAGAGTTTCGAGGACATCCTCAAAACATCTAATTTTTATTTCCCAGACTGTTGGTTTAGATATGTTGATGATATCTTCACGATATTCAATAAAAAAAAAATGCGATATCAATGCTTTCTTAAATCATTTGAACAGTTTCTTCCTCACAGTACGGTTGACTTTTGAAGTGGAAAAAGATCATAAACTGCCTTTCCTCAACATCACAATCATCAGGAATCTAGATCACCTGGAATTCGAAGTTCATCGGAAACCTTCAAACAGCCTTAATTACATTAACAGCGACTCGAGCCACCCCTGGAACCAGAAGATGTCCACTTTCATTTCCATGTTGGACAGAACCATCAATATCCCACTTAACCAAGAACGTTTCAATCAAGAAATTTCCCTCATTCAGGACATCACAACGAAGAACGGCTACACCAAACGCACTATCACGACCTACTCAGGAAAAAACAATTCAAAAAATTCATTCATGATATCACCACCATGTGAAAAACTAAGAACAAGGGAAGAACCATCTCAATACCTTTTAATAAGCAACTAATCAGAGGTCTCAGCACAGTGTTAAAGTCTTTTGATCTTTCCATTTCTTTTAGTAATCCAAACCAAGTCAAGGACCCCAAACCGAAAGACAAAATACCGCCACTCGTCAAGTCAGAAATCTACAAAATTAAGTGTGCTCAATGCCCTGTGGTTTATAAAGGGCAGACTTCTCGTAACATTGAAACCAGATTTAAGGAGCATTTAGCACACAGGAAGAATGGAAGAAGCAACCAGTTTTCCGTAGCAAAACATTCAATTGACACACGATTTTCCTATCAACAATGTACATCTGATAAAATCAATAAATAAAATACACCTGCTGGATGCTTTTGAAAGCACTGCTATCAACAATCGGATAAAAAATCAACACTTAACCTAGATATGGGTCCGATTAGTGACGCCCCTCTAATTCAATGGTTGACCCAAGTAACCAATCAGAGCGAGCAATTATTACAGTTTATTTATGTGATTCAACATAATTACTAATTGAAAGTAATTAGAAGAGGCTGTAATATGTCTATGAAATTTTCCATTTTGCCGTCCATTTTTGCGATTTCGATTCATTCATGATTTCTTTACCACGAAATAACACGAAACTTTCTACTACATTTCTGAAGTCAGTTTTCAACAGAAGTAAATAGTTTGTTTTATCATAATTCCTTAGAGATGTCAACCAATAAGTTTTTTTTTTATATCAGCTGTTCTTATTTTTAATTTTGCATGCCAATGCTTTGAAATTGGAACAAGATATTTGACTTAAGATTTCCCTGAAAAATAATATTTATCAATGCACATTAATGAAATTTTAAAGTATTTATTTGTCTTTAAAATTAAATTTTTATACTTACTTATAATTTTAATAAACTTTTAAAGCGTTAAAAAATTTAATACCGAATAATTTGGCATGTAAAGGAACTTCAAAAAGAACTATGCATTTTTTTTTTAGAAAAAATCTTTTTTGACAACTTAATGCCCTTTTTTAGCCCTTAGCACCCTGCCTTTCTTTTAGCAAGAAAAAAAAAACATCACTGGCTTATCTTTTTGATAAGCAATATTAAAAACTAAATAGTAGATGTTACATAAAAAAATAAAATAAAATAGATAAATCAAAATTGAAAAACTGACGTTTCAGATAGAAGCTATCCTTTGTCAAAGCAGAGAGGTTAATTCTCTATCCTACATTATTTTGAGGATAATTCTCTAATATTCTCCTTGATTTCCTAATATTCTCTTTGACTAAGAATGAAGTTAATTAATTTTAACCTCAACTTTGTGAACTGTGACTTTGACATCATATGTCTGACGGAAACGTGGCTATCCGATAAACACACCATTGCTGATTTCAATTTACCTAACTCGAGTCTCTCAAAATGTCGAGTAAACATAGTGTCTATACTGAAGGTTCCTCTCCTTACTCGCGTCTGTGGTCACAATCCAATGCGGGACAACAAACACGGTACGTGTAAACTTTTTGCAGTATCTAAAATTTTAAAAAGCGTGTATTTTGTATGACGAAAAATTAAAATTAAAATTTGAAAAACTGCTAAACGTGGAGAGTAGATTTATTTGTTGCATTGGTGTATGTTGGCTCCTTTCTGTTCTGTTCTTCATATGGTTCGTTCATCTTGAATTTTTTTTATTTAACAAAACTACTGTCTATATTTAATAAGTTGCATGAACTTGTTGGCTTGGTATAAATCTTTTTTTTCTGATTGGACCCTAACTAAAAATAACTACATTATTAATATGGATTGTACACTGCCAATCCCCCTAAGCTCTGCAAACGCTCTGATAGCAAAGCTCAATGCTGAGGATCGACATTTCTCCTTATTTCTTCTTAATATTCAAAGTTTATCCACAAATTTTGATACGCTATTAATTAACCTCGGTATATTAAAGATTATTATTATTATTATTATTATTATTATTATTATTATTATTTATTATTATTATTATTATTATTATTATTATTATTATTATTATTATTATTAAATAGCACCCAAAAGGGTAAGTGAAAAGAAATTTACCAATTAAGACAAAAATAGTCTAAACGAAGTTGTCGATAAAATAAATGTACAGTTGACTTTTAAAATGACGACATGACAATCTACAAACTTGTGCTGTACAATCGAGGGGAAAGCGTCTAATCTCCAAAGGAAGTTCATTCCAAAGTAGTATTGCGTTGAAGGGGAAATGTCTGTCATGGTATTTTGTTGTTAACTGGGGTATTTGGAATTTCGCATATCTGGTTGTTCGAAAGCCAGTTGCTTCATTCAGCCATTGTCGAACAAACGCTATCGGATAATCCTTACAACGAAGCGCAGAAGACAGTTTGGCCAATAAACCAACTTTTTTGATAATTTCAAGCATAGGTAGACGATGTTGTAGACAAATTGGACTTATAGCTTGATACTTCGTGAGATTAAAAGCCCTGCGTATGACATCATTGTAAGCAATGGCGATTCGATGCAGTTGACACTTTTTGACACCACCCCAGAAAACAACTCCATACTCCAACAATGGACAAATCGCAGGTAAAATATAATTTGACATGTCTTTACATGTTAAAAACTGTCTTATCCTCTTAATTAAATATTATTAAGTATTATTCTCTCAGTGGTTGTATTAGTGGAAACTTGGATTAGTGGCCACTCTGACATTCCCCCGATCAGTCCTTTTCGATTAGTAGAATAATAAACGTGGTGCTGGTATTTGCGCTTACGTGTTAGAAAAATAAAATTGTGAAATTATTACCCCTTACAGCTTAGTTACACCGGATTACGAAGTTCTCTCTATTCTAATTAACCAATAGAAGGTAATAATTTCGTTTTACTGTCCTCTGACTGTTAATTTTTCTGCATTCTGCACATTTCTTACTTCGTTGCTCCTTGAGATGCAGTATCTAGGCAAAAAGATTACGCTCGTTGGCGATTTTAATGTCGATTTCAGCAAGCCTTCTTCTACTTTAAACCTATTTCTGGAATCAATTATTCGCTCAGGCTTACACTGCATTTCTTGCTCCTATACGTATTTCTCCTCTTATTATCGTTCTTACTCGGCCATTGATAATTGTTTCACCTCACTGAGCTCCCCAGTATTTTGTAATTCGCTTGATGTAAAGATAAGTGATCACTTTCCTCTGCTTGTAATATTCCAGAATATGATATCTTGTAACGTTACTAGGAGTACATTAGCAACTAGGTTGATCACTAAAAACCGTATTTCGGTTCTAAAATATTTCTTAGCTTTGTCGGATTAAGATCTATCTTAAACATTCGCAGCTGATATCGATAATTTGTTTGATACTTTTGTTGAACATCTAACGCTTGCCTGGAAACGCCATTTCCCCATTATTAAGCCAAAGCCTGTTGGTACGGAGTTACATTCCCCTAGAAATCCTTGGGTTACCCCCGAAATTTTAATTTTAATAATAAAGAAAAATGCTTTATACCTAAGATTGAGGAGGAACCCCTCTGCTCGTCTGATTAGAGACTTTAAAGATTTTTCAAACACTGTTAAGAACCAGATAAAACACATTAAAGCTAATTATTTTGCAGGACTTTTTCAACGACTGGTCCTGGCTAGAGATAAATGGAAAGTTCTTAATACATTATCTAAGGGCCCAAAACAAATAAGGTCACTTTTGAACAGTCACACCAAATTAACTCCTCTGCTCTTACCGATTTTTTCAGCACATTGCTTCCTGGAGATGTATCGCAGATTATGCAAGCAGACTGTATAGTCAATACTGCACATTCCTGCCAACCCTCTAGTTTTTTTGTCACCCCAACAACTCCTGAGGAGGTGACTGAAGTTATTGCTAGCTTAAAGTCTAGTGTTGCGACGGATCCACTAGGATTCCGGACGGACGTCATTAAGGATGTTAGAAACCTATTAGCTGTTCCTTTGGCCAATATTTTTAATTTTTCTATAACATCTGGATCGTTTCCATCTGCCCTTAAACTCGCCCAGATTACCCCTATTTTCAAATCTAAAGGGGACCCAAATCTTTATAGCAACTATAGACCTATCACTATATTGTTGGTATTCTCAAAAATCCTGGAGAAATTATTTTATAAGCATCTTGTGCATTATATTTTTTCGTTGGAATATATCAGTAGTTGTGAACATGGTTTCGTACCTCACAGGAGTACTGAAACGGCATGCTACGAGTTCATTGAGTCCATTGCCGTTGAAATGTCCAACAACAAACTTGTTGCGGCGCTGTTTGTCGATTTCTCGAAGGCATTCAATACTGTCTCGATGCCATTATTTCTCATTAAGTTTAGAGCCCAGTATCATATTTACGGAACTCCTTTAGACTGGTTGGCGGATTTTCTCCGAGACAGGAAATACTTCATGAGCACTGCAGGCATTTCATCATCCCTAATAATCCGTAATCAGGGAGCACCGTAAGGCTCTATGATATCCCCCCTTTTGTTTGCATTATTCATTAATGACCTCCCTGCGGTCTGTAGATCTGTCAAAGTAATAATGTATATGGATGATGTGGCAATACTGGCCACTAATAAGGGTCCCGATGACCTTCTTGCCATGTTAAACAATGTTTCCGCTGCCTTATTGCTTGCAGCAAACAGAACAGCTTAAAAATTAATGTCAATAAGACACAAAAAATTAATGTTTTTTTACCAGAGAAACGAGCAAATAGTTCCTAGAGCACCTACCATCTATTCTGATAATTGTTTGATTGGAGTTGTTGAGTCCTTTAGATATTTAGGACTTGAGCTGTTGCATGATTTGTCATGGGACCTTCATATAAACACTCTTATGTCAAAGCTAAATCGAAATATGGGTGCAATCTCCAGACTGCACTACTTACCTTCTCAAATGCTTATCTAACTTATGTTACTGTCTCATTTTCTGGGGCGCTACCTCAATTTACAATCTATCTAGAATTTTGAAGCTACAAAAATGGTTTCTCCGAACTCTTCTGAAGGTCCCCTGTAGAACTTCGGTATCTCATAACTTTTTGGTTTTAAAAATACTCACCATTCATCAGATTTATAAAAATCAATTGTTTATTTTCATTTTTAAGACCCTGCATATAACAACACCGATTACCCTAACATTAGTGTTCGATAATCATAATTATCCCACAAGGCAAAAGCAAAATGTGTACCTTCCGAAGGTAAAAAATAAATATGGAAGTAACAAGAGCCTCGGTTGCTGGTTGTTGAATGGGCAAAGCTTCCCTTGGAAATTCGTAACACAACCTTATATCCATCTTTTCATAGAGAAATGAAATGTCTTACTTTTCGGCTCATTTCTTCTTCATGTAACTTACGGCCCGTTTCAGGTTCATGAATTGACTTACTACCAATCTTTGTTTGATAAGTTTTGTAGGAATGTCATATGAATAAGGTGTCGGTCAGATAGGTGACGTAGAACGAGGAGTAGAGGTAGTCACAGTAGCGTAGGTTTGTCGTGTAGGGGCTGAGGAAGTCGCAACACCAAGCTCCATATCAGTGAGGCGCTTTGCCTCATAATAAGATATATATAGCGATACCATTTTACCTCTGACGAGAGATTCGTATTTATAGACGCTACACCCTTTGTAATATGAAGAGTGCGCGTCTTTGCAATTTGCGCAAAGGGGTTGAGGCGTGGTACAATCATCTCTGGCATGCAGATCGGAGAGGCATTTGGAACAAAGAGGCTTACTGGTGCACCTCTGTCTGGAGTGACCGAGCTTGTTACATGGTGACACGCATAAGGTTCCCTCCAATTTTGTGATGAAAATGAACTTTAAGAACTCTTTAATTCAGAAATTTCTTCTTTATGCTCAGTTAAAACATTTAAACCTAGAGATCAGTTTCTTATTTAGTAAAAGAAACAAACATAGCGCCAGAATCCGGAGGGCGAAAAACGTGCACAAATACATGGAGCATATCTGCGTTTCCCCTAAGGTGAACATGTTTTGCGTTATAACCCATAAGAAAGTGTAGGAACCCTTCTTTTTCACGCCGGCCCGATGGCAGATTACTTGTTAATTTGGAGATCTTGCTTGGGGGGTCTTGCTCACTCTTGGTAATTCTCGGTTGAGGGTATTACTGGACGCCGTATAAGTACTAACTTACTAACATTTACTAATCTAGCTTTATTTTATGTTTTTTGTTATATTTATAGACACAAATTTTGCTTGGATTTGTATTATTGTTGCTTTCTGGACCCTCAGGGCCACTACATGTCGGCCTTGGACCATACCGGATCCCCGAGGACACCATTGGCATATATGTATTGGATTAACAAATTTAAATAAGTACCGTAAATCTTCTACTATAATGCGACCCCACTTTTTCGGCCCAAAAAATCGGCAAAAATCCTATCCTCTTGTATAATGCAACCCCCCTTTTTGACTCCTCGCGAGAAATCAAATGTGCAAACGTATTCAGAAAAAAAAATCTTTATTTTTAAATAGTCTGCAGGGTTCTCCCCAGGCCCTTTTTATCGGGCTCGCCGCCCGGCTGATTTTGGCGTCCGCCCGGCTGAAGAATACACGAAAAACTGCACAACACTGCATAATATTTTATTTGTTTTTGTTTTTAATTTTTGTCCGCCCGGTTATTTTAGCTTACCGCCCACCTGATAAAATTTTCTGGGGAGAACACTGGTCTGGATATTTGATATTCAAAAACCTTAAAAATCTGATTCATCTATGTCTTCGAACAGGTCTTTCAAATTCAATTTAATTTTGGAACATTTGCCCCATAAAAGCAAGTTTATATCGATCTTTGGAAGTTATTTTAGATGTTGTTAGATGTTGGCGAATAGAATTTCGAATAAAAAGTGAATTAATTTACTGTATAATGAACTGGACACTGAATATGCAATGTAATTAATGTATAATACACGGCAAATTCGTCTGAATGTCATCAGCACAGAAAGCAACTTCGACAAAAGCAACTGCCTCAAATCATCGAGGCATTTTGGAAGTTTATAGCCCTTCATTGATATGGAAAGCTTTCTCACTTGCACATCGACAAAAAAACACAACAGTACATCAGTTTTCTTAATAAAAAGACAAGTAATCTTTATTCAGTTTAATATTTTCACTGCATAAGCTTTCTTGTAGGCTTTGGTTCGAGGCAGTTTGGAAGTAGGCCTATTTAGAAGTATCGATGTTTGGGAGAAGTTATTTTCGATGTTGTTAGATGTTGGCGACGAGAAATTCGAATAAAAAGTGAATTAATTTATTGTATAATGAACTGGACACTGAATATGCAATGTAATTAATGTATAATATACGGTAATGTTATCAGGACAAAATCTCCTCTGAACAAAACCTCCTCCGGCCGCAGTCGTCGGAGGGCTGATTTTTATCCTCTTGTATAATACGACCCAGCAAATTTAGATGATATTTTACGCCAAAAAATTCGCATTATAGTAGAAGATTTACGGTAAATAAAATAAATAAATATTAAATATATTTAGAGATATATATTTGTTTAGATACTCTTCGTCTCACTTCTCAACCATGACCTTTCTGGTAAGGGTGACCCTAAAATAGCCATGCTACAACCAGCATAGCTCACAGAATCCCTGAAGCACCCAAACCCCTGACCCACGGTAAGGGGGCATCCAAATCGGACCAACCAATCACCCACAATCACTTGGTGAACTGTTTGTATCTTACAAACAGTCACACTGGACAAGGAAAACTGAATGTTGATATTGCCACCATGTAAAGCATGCAAATCAAAAATTTAACATAAATTATACTCACATTCACTTTCATGCGGAAAAGCAAATAAAAGGCATGTTTCAGCACGCAGAAGACAGAACAATTCCAGGATGGCAAGCTACACTGTTCCGGAAATGGTCAACATGATCTTCTGCTACAAACAGTTCACCATGTGATTGTGGGGGTTACGTGTCAATTCGTCGAGCGTCATTTCGTCGACTGTGTCAGTTGGCCGGGTGGTTAGTTCGTCGGACGTCAATTAGTTGAGGTGTCAGTTATTCGGGCGGTCAATTTGTCGGAGACAAATTTGTCGGGTGCTTCAGTTGGTCGAGATAACAAATAAATGGTCGGGAAAAACTTTAATAAAATCTATTAACGAAAAAATTTTTGTTATGAATTTCATTACTGGAAAGGTAACAACAAAATGCCTTTGCTGTTAAAAATCAGTATTTAAATACAGTTTTTGCAAACAACGTGATACAGAGGCTAAAATGAATTGTAGCTAGAATAAACGTGATCTTGTTGACAAATGGTCAGGATATTTGCCCCAAACTGCTTATATCACTTAGTATCCTTCATTTGCTGTTTACAAAAGTTGTATCAATAAATCGAATAACAAAAAAAAATTTCCTTAATAAATTTTATTAAAGTTTTTTCCGATCATTTATTTATTATCTCGACCAACTGAAACACCCGACGAATTTGTCTCCGACAAATTGACTGCCCGACCAACTGACACCTCGACGAATTGACGTTTGACTAATTGACGTCCGCCGAACTAACCATCCGACAGTCGACGAAATGACGTACGACGAATTGACTCCGACGAATTGACGCTCGACGAATTGGCCTGATACAGATTGTGGGTGATTGGTTGGTCTGATTTAGATGATTTTTTTTTTTGTTTTGTTTGTTTTTTTATGCTGAACAAGTTTGCAATTGGGTTTTTTTCTCTATCCCTTACGGTTTTTGAGATAAATTTTGAATGTGTCCTAATTTGCATATTTGGGATGATGAAAAGTGCACCATGGGATAGGCCACCCACAACTTCCTATTCATTGGATTCATCAAAATTAACATATCTGCTTCAGTTCAAAAAATAAAAGGGGGGGGGGGGTTCAGACTTTTGTATTCACCCTGTATATGGAATGAACTACCACTAACAAGGAGACTCCACATACTCTGACTCACCAAAAAAAATAATTTTAAATACCCTTGCAAGTCATTCGATGCACTTCTCAAAATTTTTCGAGAATAAAGTTCATAAAGTTTATCACCAATGTATGCAGTTTATATTACAATCCTACACTACATTCAGATATTTATACGCTACACACTTAGAAATAAAATTTATGAATTTCTTTCTTGTAAAATTTTGAGGACTGCTTTGAATGACTTTGCATGGAGAGTTAATTGGATGAAAGCTTATCACAGAATTTTTGTTTTATCAAATTCAGTTAGTGAGAGTAGTTAAGTCTCCTTGTAAGTCTTAGATGTCTTGCTATCAATTGCAACCTTGACACATGCATAAAATTTTGCATAGATTTTAATAAACAATTAAGAACTTATTTTATGACTAGACAAAAAAGACAATGACAAACACCGGTAAGTTTATTTTAATTCTTTATCCCTAAGGTATGTGATGATGATAACAATTACAATAATAATAATAATGATGATGATGATGATGTACGACATCTCATCTAAAAAAGAGCCGCCCCCAATAGGCTGAAGCCCAAAAAAGCCCAAAAACGGTTTGTTTTTTGTTTTTTTTAAACGAAAATAATAAAAGATATCAAGCCGAAATATTGCACGATTATAATAATCGGCAAGGTTGAGCCTGAGGTCAAGAAAAAAAGAAGAAAATTAATCAGAATGTAAGAGTCCATAAAGAATTATAAAATCTTAACTATCAATTATAATAATTAAAATAATAATAATAGTAAATGTATTAGAATAATAATAATAAATACTAATAATTCTATAATGGTGATGGTAAGACCTCCAATAAACTGATACCCTAAAACAATATCATTAAAAAGAAAGAAAGGAGACGTACAAGAAATATTCTATTTAGACTAAAAGAATTAAAACATCCAAAGAAGAGAAATTGAAATATGTAATTAAAAGGATAAAAAATGTTGGGTTTAACAATGAGCCTGTTATAACAATCCACAAGTTTCCATCCAACATCAATATATTTCTACATGTAATTTGATTTGTAATAATCCCATACAAGTTTGCACCAGATCAACATTATAAGCGATTCCCATTTGTTTTAAAATTTCTTTACAAACTATTTCGCCATTACTTAATTTTAGAAGTACGGTAATCATTGATAACTTTGATCTGCCAATTCGGGTAAAATAATATGACGAGGTTTAATACTTTTAAAAGAATTTAGAAATTTTTTCCAAATATCAATCTTCTTCTGTTTGTAGCATAATTCATAGTGGTGAACCGTATCTCAATGCCAAAATAAATTTTACTCAGTACGAGTGCATCAAACAATTCCTCAAATGTCAGAACCTTATGGAAAAAAATCTTTATATCGTTCCCATAATTCTAGATAAGCGAAGAATCAAATAATTGATATGTTCAACAAACATTCCATTTTCGCTATAATATATTCCCAAACCTCGAATCATATGTAGGACATTTAGAGTCTTCGGTTTTACTTATTTTCTTAAACAGTTTCACATTGTCTGCATAAGCTAGAATTTCCATATTTCTAAGCTTAACATAATAGTCTACATCTATCAAATATATGACAAATAATAGTGGTCCCAATGATGATCCTTGCAGAATACCACTATTCATTTTGTAGTTAAAAGAAGTACATGATCTAAATTTTACTCTGAATTTTTGATTCTCTATAATATTATGTAGTAATCTCAAGGCCTGATTGCTAAAGCCTTTTTTCATAATCTATTACAAGGTATTCTATCAAATGCCTTTTTACGATCTAAAGAGACCACATCAAGTTGGCTCTTTGCTTCTAATATTTCTGCAATTTTTCGATTAAATGCCATTAAGATTAGTTATTGTGGATTTAGTTTTTCTAAACCCATGTTGCCAATCAGGCAAGACTGAAAAGAAATACTTTAAGATTTCATTGGAGATTACTATTTCAAATATTTTTGCAGGATAAGCAACTATAAGGGTCGTACAACTGAAAACGAAAATTATTTATTTTATCCAAAGTGTATACAAGGAATTTAAATATACTCTCCAAATGCGTTAAGGCATTTACTCCACTGAGTAAAAAGGCGTGTAATTTCTTTATGGAAAGAAGTCTTTCGGTTGTGTGTGGAACCCTCATAAACAAAGTCTGGTATACCATTCCTATCTACTCTACGGGAACATGATATCTCCCTATTAAGCTTCAGGATAGTACTTTCGTTGAAGTAATCGAAATTAAATTTGCTGTGAATTGTAGCAGAAATGTTTCTCAAGTTTTGCTTTTCATCTTCATTTAGATCTGGCACATTTATATTTGTATTCATCATTTCAAAATACTCTAAATAATAGTTATTAATTAAAATAAAAAATATTTCTCATAAATATCCGTTCAAAATACTCTCTAATATTAAGAGGGTCAGTCAAATGAAAACCAGAAATATTTGTTTACAGCTCCTTCATTACAGACAGGGTTGGAACAAGTACACTATTTATCAATGTAGTCGTTCTGCTTTTCGATGCATTTCCGTCACCAAGTCGGGAGGGCATGGATACCTCGGGGTGGAAAATCTCTGTGTCGGTCGCAAACTTGTGGCCACCTACGGAGTCCTTTAGTGAGCCAAAGATGTGGAAGTCGGAGGGCGTGAGGTCGGGAGAGTAAGGAGGATGAGGGAAGCACTCCAGACTGGAGGGAAGTCCTGGATAGTCGCCACGGCCGCACGAACCGTATGAGGTCGCGCATTGTCATGCTGGATGAGAACGCCTGTTGAGAGTCTGTGGCGCTTGGTGCATATAGCAGGTTTCAAAATGTCCTGCACCAATTCACTATGGGTGGCACGGGTCACAGTTCTGCCTATATCCATGTAATGTTCCTTTCCTGCAGTTGGCTGGTTGCAGAACTTTTTCGGCTTTGGTGATGTCGAGTACCGCCATTCCTTACTGGAGCGCTTGGTCTGTGGTTGGTAGTGATGGACCTAGAACTCATCTTCAGTCATAATCCACCCCAAAAAAGGTGTCACCTTCAAATTCATAGCGGCGCAGCAGCTCCTGGCAGGAATCGACTCACCTCTCCTTCATTTCGGGCGTCAGCAGACAAGGGACCCATCTTGCGGCCACTTTCCAGTATTTCAGCTCATCATGGACAATATGCTGAGCAGAGCCATGACTGATCTGTAATGCCGTTGCAATATCATTGATGGTGACCCGTCTATCATGCAGAATCATCTCTTCTGCCACTGCAATCGCCTCTGTCACAAGACGATGTGCCTGGCCTGGCCTGGCCTCGGCACGTCCGCCAAACTTGTGCCGCTTCTGAATTTCTTACACCATTCGTACACCTGAGTCTACGATGCACATACAGCACCATACTATGCCAACATGCGTCGATGGAATTCCATTGGCTTTGTGCCTTCACTGTGTACGAAACTGATCACTCTGCGCTGCTGTACATTCGAACAGAGGGGCCGCCATATTGGAACTGCCCATATGGTGCCGCTGAATCACGTGCGGACGCGGGGCCAACACCAATTGATGGCGGGAGAGTCCATGCGCATGCGTACCAGATCTGATCGCAGTGAGAGCGGTTTTCGATTTTCTACAGCGGTTTTCCGGTTTCCATTTAACTCAGCCTTGTAAAATTAGCGTACTTAAAATTTATCCCTCATTATTGAAACAGAAATTCCAAAAATCATGCTTTTTTGTTGAAACAATGAAAATATTATTTTTCCTATTTTAAGTATATATAACAATAAAACAAATTTTAAAGGGCTTACAAGATTTTGAACCTTACAAGTTCTCAATTCAATTAGTAATTTAAAATTAATTTATTTATCATTTGCTCTCAAATTAGATGAGGAATTATTCATTTATTATAAGCAAAGTACATCGAAGACTGCATACTAGTTTTTCAAACCTGCTTATCCGTTACGGTCGTGGGGGCAGCGGCCTACGGAGGATCTCCAGCGATCGCGTTCCTTTGCCATCAGGCGCAGGTCGTCCCTGGTAACACCCAAGTGACTCGAACCCAGATTGTCCATGTAGTCTAGCCACCTTGTTTTAGGCCAGGGATTTTAGACTACTTGGTCTCTTGTCCACCGGATTGGAAAATAACTGCCTAGGAAGGCCAGTTTGCAACATCCGTATCACGTGGCCATACCAGCGCAACGGAGATCTCTCAATGGGGAGAAGTAGCGGCTCAACACCTAAAGACTCCCGTATGCAGAAGACTGCGTAAACCATGATAAAATTATGCCGCTCAATTTTGACAAAAATACGAAAACGAGTTTGGAAATTTGACTGTCTGCTCAACTGTAGAAAACTGTGAGCTGCGCAAATATCTCAGAACCAGCTGTCTCGTTAATACGACCTGTCCAGGAACGAACTGCCCGTTGTAAATTGTGACATCATGTCCGTAGACAGGTGGCTTCACTCTATAAGCCAAGCTGACTGGATTAAAAACGTCTGGTGTAAACGTATAAAATCTTTATTAAACGGAAGAGGAATGCTCGTTTTGGATCCCATGAGGGAGCATTAACTAAAAAAGTAAAACAAGATATTAAGAATGCTTATTGTGAACTTGCAATTATACCAGGAAGATATCATATCAAGTTTTAGATGTTGTGGTAAACAAAAGATCATCTGAGGAAAAATAGAGACTGGTTGATAGCAGGTAATCACAGTCTTAACCAACAGGAAAAATATATATATAAAAAAAATATAAAAAACATTTTCTAAGTCTGTTGGAGACATGGATCAATCTGCATGGGATTTCATTTCTAAAGAGACCCTCATTATGGAATTTAAATTAGTTTTTATTACTTTGAACTATTTTAAATACTACTGCTATACAGGTACAACGGGGAAGTTGCATGAAATTTCTATTTTAAAAAGAAGGCCTGTTTTATATAGATTTCGGTATGCTGAATATGAAAATCGTCATTAAAAATCTTAAAAGTATTAAAAAAACTATCAAAATTAACTTTAAAAATGCAAAACCACGCCCCCAAACTAGAACAATATGTGACGTCACATGCTTTTGTAGATCACCACTGCCATTGCGCATGCGCGGAAAGGGGATAGCTCCTAAATGGCATCTTGTTGAGCGATACCGCTATTTCTTCGCGTATTTTAATGCATAATTAAACCATCCAGTAACAAATTGATACTACAAAAGTCAAACAGGTTGTTTAAGAGCTCCTTGAACTAATAAAATCGATCATTTCAGATATCATTTAAAAATTACAGCACCACATGAAGGCACAGCGCCGACGTTTCAACTGCCCCCCCCCCCCCCTTCCTCGACCTCCACGAGAAGAGATGAAAACGCAACTATCTATGATAAAATAATAAAGCTCACGAAATTTTGTTCGAAAAACGAGTCCTTCTATTACTTATTTTCATGTCTATATTTCTCCTTGTGGAATTCAGGATTATAGTCGATAATCACCGAAACAAAGATAAGATGTATACATCCATGGGTAAATAATATACTTGAACAGGTGATCGACACCTGGCGAAATTTAAAGTTTTAATCAGATCAAAGTTCTGCTACGTCTGAAGAATCGGACGAAAAAAACTAATTGTATCCTGTGTACTTTTGTCCATTCCTTCTTCGGCTAACTCAAAATCGAAGAATAACATACGAGTACGAGGTCATGGAAACCAACATTAATTTCCCACCGAGTATCGCTCCTCAGTACTTTCATCTATTTTTATTTCATTAATTTCCACGTATTTTTAAGTATCTGTTACTAAACTATAATAAAAACAAAACAAGTATATACCGAGTGATCCAAAAGTGTGTTACATTTTTTCATTTAACTAATAATTGTTTTGCTGTGACGACTTCTTTAGCAAAACAATTATTTTTTTGTAGTTTTGTTTTTATTACAAACGATACTTACATAAAAAGCATGCCTTGTACTTTGGAAAACGCTGTTTTCAAATCGAATGAATCATGTATATGGTGCCCTTATGAATGCTTTATTAAGTCTTATTATACTGGTGTTTGTATACATAGGAATGAAATAATAATTGTAAGCATACATGTTAATTACAGACAGATCATAGATTTAGATGTTAGGCATCTAACATCTATCTCTATGCAGACAGATCATGAAAAGCAGCGAAAGAGATAGGCATGGTTTCCGGTTTCATGGCACGTGACGTCACATCACTCTTGAGCTATGACATAGCGTTTTTTGGGAGTGTCAACTTTAATAATTTTTCAAAGTCATTTCATATGTGATTGCTTCTGAATTACAGTTTTCGAATAAATGAAAACTCGATTTTTTTATCAGTCGATATTTTAGTCGATTATTCGATAAAAAAACATCGGTTATTTAGTCGAATTTTTCAAACTAACGAATCACGTGCTTTCAAACTAACGGGAAATCTGAGTCACGAAATCTGAATCACGTGCTTTCAAACTAAAGGGAAATCTGATTCGCTAAATCTGAATCACGTGCTTTGAAGCTAACGGGAAATCTGATTCGCGAAATCTGATTGGTTCAGCTATTCAGATCTGAAATCCTGTCACATGGCGCTCAAATCTTTATTTAAACAAGTGCAATATCGGTATTGCTTCAAAATCAATTTTCTCATCGCTACAACGCAGTTATCTACAGTCAGGAATTTTATTCAATGTCAGCTTCAAGCAAAAGGAAACGAAAGGATCTTTCATTAGATCTGAAGTTACAACGCTGACGAAACCGCCCTATTTTATAATCTTCTGCCCGAGAAATCTTATCATTTAAAAGGTGAAAAGTGTCATGGAGGTATTCATGCGTCATTTAAACTTTATTGTATTTTTTACCGATAATTTTGTACATGTATCTAATGTTTTTTTACGGTATCTTTCATAGGGAAAAGTAGCAAAGAACGGTTGTCAGTATTATTATGTACAAATATGGATGGCACTGACAAGAAAAAGCCGATAGTTATTGGCAAATTCGCCAGGCCACGCTGTTTTAAAAACGTAAAAAATTTGCCAGTTATTTATTTCAACAATAAAAAAAAAATCGTTTTAGCGCGAAAACAAACTGTTATTACAGATTTTTTTAGGAGAGATGAATAAAAATTATTTCTAACTTAAAGTATTCTATT
Organism: Rhysida immarginata; assembly: GCA_023313115.1. NCBI lineage: Eukaryota > Metazoa > Arthropoda > Chilopoda > Scolopendromorpha > Scolopendridae > Rhysida > Rhysida immarginata. The sequence goes on from JAHWFO010006337.1 coordinate 1,571,026, forward strand.
TCCGTGCTTATTTCATAACACTTTTAGTATTGTTGGTTTATACGAAATACGAATAATACGAAAAAATTTCTTGGTCCCACGATTTCGTATTAACGAGAATTGACTGTAAGTGCAATTGGTTTATTAAATTACATGTTAAGAGTTAAATGAGTAATACCCCATTCATCCATCCCTGTTAATACATTATTAGTAGAATTTCAATATTGTGGGAATACATATAGTTAATTTTTTTACTTAAAATACTTGAAAATTTTGAGGGGTCGTGTAAGATTCGGGTAAATATGGTAATTGTTTCAAGCATGAAGTCAAGTTCGAGTCACGTTGGACGATGCCATTTATTGTTTCTTAGCAGCAGGGATAGGTAAGCATAAAGAGTGGCGTTAACTGTTTGGATTGAAATATGATTATGAGCCTTTATTGGGAAAGTTTTTCTTTATTATTAATAAATCAATGTATATTATTATATTACCACAAATGCAGTATAATAATGTGAAAACTACACAAGGAAGTAAGCAGTAAGTTGGCAAAGTATGCTCAACAATATAATGGCGAATACACGTATTTAATCATCACATGTTTTTCATGAAATAATCAGTAGCAGAAAATTAACTTTAAATCTGCTTCATATTTAACAAAATAATTAATTGTCTTCCAAATATATATACTATAAATCTATTATGGTATGGAGACGTTCAAGAAATACGTCACGCTCTAAGAGGGGGGGAGGGGGTATGAAAAGTGTGATACAGCGTTACATGGGGGTAGGGTGGACTTTAACTTAAGTGAGACGTCACAATACACACCTTCAAAAATTCAATTTCATTCATATTGAAATTATTTTTTTTATTATTTCATATTATTTTATTTTATTATTTTCCTTCCAAATGGAAAATGAGATATCTTTCTGACCCTATTCTGAAGCTATCGTTAGAAAGCTCATTGTTGTTCTCCACAACAGAAGTTTGTTCCTTCAAGAAAGCTCCCTAAGATTTATAATGTCCCAGCCTTAAATTAATTAGGCAAAAACTGTGGAATGGGACAACTAAAATGGGAAAACCTTTAATCCACAAAGAGAAGTGAAAGACCGAATACGTATTTCGGCTACTATGTAGCCATCTTCAGCATTGAAGGACAAAACTCAACTGAAGTTCAAAGTAAAAGTTGACTTTTGCCTCTCATCGCTGAAGATGGCTATTTAATAGCCGAAATATGTATCCGGTATTTCAATTCTCTCTGTGAATTGGAGGTTCCCCCCTGTTTGGCCAGCCTAAGGCGTGGATTTCACATACGTGAAAACAATGGCAGAAACCACAAGGCAGAAAATGCGCTAACATCTCTTCCTGCACTCTTCTTTCTGCTCATTAGAAAATTCTCATATTTTTGTAGGCTATGACTCAATCCAACTCGTATAAAAAAATCACTTGGTCTTCACACACTTCTCTCCCTTTTGGTTTTTCAGATAAATTTAAGATAAGCCAACCTGTAAGACAGCAGCTAAGATGCAGCAGGGCTTGATGGCTATTTGCACAACGACTTAAGGAGCAATATGCAGAAAGAGTCAATGAAGACAAAATTGACCAAGTATCCGGAGATCTGTGGCACAATCTTGCACAATCAAGCCATGTTTTGTCCATTATCATTGTACACAGCACATCATTTTCTCACAAATATTCACTTCTGATAGAAACTGATGTAGTGTAATTCTGTTATCCTTTCACTAGAATAGGCACCTGGCTCCATTCAGTTTAGATGAACATTAGTAAATTTTAGAATAACTAAATTCAGGATTTTTTTGCCAAATTTGACTAATTGTGTAGGATGTAATTATTGAAAATGCAAAATGTAAATATATGGGAACATGCTACCATAAAATCAATTTATGGTTTTCCACTTGTTTTGCAATGAAATCCATTGCAAACTAATTAAAAATCTTTCCCGAACTCTGTTAAAGCATCATGCAAAGGTTGACGCTCATCGGTTCGTGGTTGAAGAGATTATTAAGAATATACATTGGTTTTTATTCATATACAGGATGATTCAAAAAGGTAGGTCAAGAATGAAATACCATGTACAGTTTGTAGTGGGGAACAATATTTTTCCTATAAACATGGGTCCGGAAATTCATCCTTACAGAGATAATGCAACTTGTACGAGGTAGGAATGGATGTGCGTTACCCGGACAGCAATGGTAGGAACCATGTGATTGGGATTAGGACAACCCTCAGCGATGGATTGGGAGAGGAAGCCCAGTGCCATATCCACCCCGGTCTCTTGACTTGACACCTCTGGGCTTTTGTTATCTTATAACATATAAGGATAATATATGGCAGCATGAACAATTTTGGTATCAAAATATTACAGAATTTAAAAAGTAATAAGTAAAAATATCAGTGTTCGTAATACAGAAAAAATAAATATATAAACTATTTCACAGTGTTCACGCTTACTTGCAATATACGTGTCAAATGGGGATTTTTGCTAAAAACTGACTGGTGATTTTTTGATCAGTAAGTCAAAATTGACTCGTTAAATTCCGAGTACCATCGGCCTTTATCCTTCTCAACGCATTTTAACCTCAGTTCATTTTGTCACATGCGGTCTTGTTTAAATTTCTAATTAACTATAGCTGCAACTGTAGAGATTACGCTGTATAGTTGGTTGCATGTAAAAATATAGAAGTTAAAAAGAATTTAAAATTTGATTCGCATCTTCTGAAATTTGACTACCAGTTTTCAGGCTTGGAAGTCAAATCAATACCACCTAGAGAGAAAGCCTGCGCACGGAAAAATCATACGAGGCACATCCAGAAAGTAAGTTTCCCTATTTAAAAAAAAAAAAGAACTCACACTTACAGGAACATATTTATTGGCAACAAGTACAGCAATGTTTCAGTTATTTTTCAACATAGCCACCACCGGAATTGAGACACTTGTCGTATCGTGGGATCAACTTTTGTATCCCCCTGTCGTAGAACTCTGCCGCCTGTGGTTTCCGGGGTGATGTGCGAAATCCAAGTCTCATCGCCCGTGACGATCCTATCGAGGAACTCATCGCCGTCATCGTGATACCGTTGCAGAAATGTCAGTGCTGCTCCTAAGCGTTGAATTTAGTGTTCGGGTGTCAGGTTTTACGGCACCCACCTGGCACACAATTTTTTGAACAGCAGGTGCTTAGTGACAATCTCATGCAACAAGGATCGCAATATCTGCGGAAAATGGGTGCTCAGCTCCGTAATCGTGAAGCGACGGTTCTCCATCACGCGCTGCCGCACAAGCTTAACAAGATCATTGATGAGGGATGGTCGCCCACTGCGCTCTTCATCATGGACACTTTGACGACCTTCGGAAAACTGCTTACACCAGCGACGCACCATCTGCTTACTCACGATGTTCGGCCCATAGACCTGACAGAGCTGACGATGAATTTCAATTGGCGCAATGATTTGTGCATTCAAGAACTTTATCACCGACCGAACCTCGCAGGCGGCGGGAGAAGAAATAAGAGCTTCCATTTCGGACCATTGCTACCACGCTACTGGCACGAGGCGGGACCTGTCCGGCTGGCATATGATTGATACGTCATAGATCTGTTACGCATGCGCAATTGACATGGCTAATTACGTTTACTTTAAAGGGGAAAACATCGGGAAACTTACTTTCTGGATGCGCCTCGTACATTGTAGGGGCAATTTCGGGCTTATTATTGATAGAAATACATTAACAATATCCTACCGTACGTGATGTAACAATGTATGACATTTTTGTGCCCAGGCTTTCCCTCTAGGTGGCACTGGTCAAACTGACTCGTAGACTTGTTGTCCTAGCGCGAACCCTGAACTAAATATATATTGATAAAAACAGGAAAGAAAATTCCACAGCCTGGATTCGGACCAGGAACCTTCAGCTCTTCGAAGGCTCCCGGTTTGAATTTCAGGCTGTAGAATTTTCGTTCCTATTTTTATCAATAATTTAAACATCTGAGGTTTGGCATTAGATAAACCCTCATCGAACATTCATGAAATATTCTTAGATGTTTATTGCTTTTTTTTTTTTTAATAAGTGCCAAAAATATTTCAACTGCAAAGTCTATCTTATTGAATAAAACAGCGATTAGAGTCATGTTGAAAAATGAGTGCATAGCACTTGAAATGCGTATTCATGGTGAATAAAGCTAGTTGTGAAAAAGCGGTGGAGTCTTGTTTTTGCTGATTTCATATCCACAGTTAATTTGGTTACTTTTTATTTCTTTATAAAGGTATTGTAATTTGCTTACAGCAGTCATAAACCTGACCGCTATTAGCAACTCTGGACGGCCAAGTCCATTTTAAACTTCTACGATGTTCGTTCAAACTACATGTACTAGACTTTATAACCAATCAACTTTGGTTAGCTCAACTTCTGCCAAACAAGTGAAAAGGTTTTTGGAATAGATTCTCCATACTCATAAATATGAACAATTAATGGGCTATGTAGTCCCTAAAAGCTGTTCAATTTTCGTGGAGATAGCTGGCATCGAAGCAGAGTTATGATTAGCCCCTATGTTGTGAACAAAATTTGACGTCATCACATTTTAAATTCATATTTTTGCGAAACATATGCAACCTACTAAAAAAACAACTTCCAAGAGCATTTTCATCTTATTTTATTCTTAGGAAACGATCCTCCAAGTAGCAACCAGTGTTTGTTCTAGACTTCTAAAAATGGCACGATGTTATCAAAAGAGGGCACTTTGCCTCCCAAAAAGGGCCCTTTAATATTCAAAAAAGGGCATTACGTTTTCAAAAAAAGTTTTTTTCTATAAAAACACAGTTCTTTTTGAAGTTCTTAACCCTTTACATGTTGAACTATTCAGTTTTAGATTCTAAGGGCCAGTTCATTATCTACTTTCTCAAATGAGTTTTCTCAACTGAGTCTTCTGCAAAAATGGACTTGCATTGTTAAGATGAGGAAGACTTGATTGCAACAATGTCACTGTATTGTTGCTGAACACTCAGTTGAGAAGTCTCAGCTGAGAAAGTAAATAATGAACTGTCCCTTAGAATTTTCTTTGCGGTCACATTTTCAGGTGTTGGGGCACGCGATCAGGATCAAAGGGCAGCGGGGTGGAAATTTTTCATCAAAAGGGAAAACGAGGCGGCACGCAACAGAGGTTTATTTTTTTTACAGAGTTTATTTTCAACAGAAGTATCATTTATAAGAGTCGTACAAATGAAAACGAAAATTATTTTTTTTATCCAAAGTGTATACAGAATCTTAATCATGCCGAATCTTACTCGTAAAGCGAAACACTTAATTTATTATTTATAATAATATATGAATGCGTTTTCTTGAATAGGGGAAGAGGACGGGGAAGGATATTGGGAAGAAGGACGAGAATCTTCCACTAACAAGGGAACCCCACATAGCCTAACCGCTTTAACAATGGAGTCCTTGTATGGCTATCTATGTATGCTGAAATTTTTTTGTTTACGCAGTTTATTTTGAAAGAAACACAATTTCACACTCTCTTATTTTGCAAACAGCTATAGTAGCTTCAGATGAATAACATATTTCAATTTGGTGGAAATCTGTGACATACACTGAGTTAGCAAAACTCATAGGATAGTTACTTAATATCTGGTCGGGCCACCTCTGGCCCTGTGGAGTGCAGCAATACGGCGTGGTAGTGAGTCTGCAAGTCCCTGGTACACTTCTGGAGGCAATTGACACCAGATAGTCTGCAGAGCCGAAGATAGTTGCTGCCCGTTCGTGGGCGGATGATCCAGTGCCCGGAGCCTGACTTCAACAGCATCCTAGATATGCTCGATGGGATTCATGTCAGGGCTCCGGGCTGGCCAGCTCAGTCATTGGACCTCTCCTGCATGCTCCTCGAACCATTTGCGGACGACACAGGAGCGATGTGGTGGAGCATTGTCATCTTGAAAGACTGCTACGTCGTCAGGGTGTTGAAATGTCAAAAACGGGTGCAGATGGTCTCCGATGAGTTGACGATACCGTGGACCATTCAACGTTTGGTCCAGGATAACCAGAGGGCCCATTCCAAACCAGGAAAATGCACCCCAGACCATCACTGACGCCCCACTACCCTGCACCACCACCTGTTGGCATGCGGGATCCATCGTTTCGTGAGGTCTGCGCCACACGGTGCCTCCCATCAGCGTGGTACAGTTGATATCGTGACTCATCTGACCATATGACGTCACACCGCTGTTGCAGAGTCCAGCCAAGATGGTTGGTGGCAAATGCACGCCGGAGTGTCCGATGACGCTGGGTAAGCATTGGCACCCGTGTAGGGCGACGGCTGCCAAACCCGAGGGCATGCAGATTCCGACGGATTGTCCACCGAGAGACGTTTCTAGTGCGGCCAGTATTGAACTGGTCTGTGATTTGCTGCACTGTTGCGCTCCTGTCTCTCTGAATCATTCGTTCCAGGTGTCGCCGGTCATGATCATTCAGGGCAGCTGGACGCCCGGTATGGTGCCTGTTGTGGACTGTGATGCCTTCATCCAGCCATTCCCGATACACCCTGGAGACAGTTGAGCGAGGAAAGCCAAATTCCTGCACCACTGCCGAAATGGAACATCCCACGCGTCGGGCACCTACTATCATACCCCGTTCACAAGACGTCAACTCGCGACGACGTGCCATTTCTGATTAATCACTTATCCAAGCTCTTCCCACAACATCTAATGGTCTATTCCCAGAATCCGTTACCCCTGTGAATTCGTGAGCCATGCCCATCAATCAATGTGCTTGCTATCCCATGAATTTTGCTAACTCAGTGTATATATATATGGTGTGCCAAAAGAAGCGGGACGGTCGAATATTTTGCGAAATTTACATCGGATCGAAAAACTGAAAACCACGTGTTCAATATTTTTCAAAAATCTATCGAATGACACCAAACACGTTCCCCCACCCCCGGGGGTGAGCGGGGACAACTTTGAAATCTTAAATGGAAACTCCCATTTTTTATTGCAGATTCAGATTCTACGTGTAAAACTGTATTCAGTACCATAAAAATTTACACCCCCACCCACCCCCTGGGGGTATAATTAAGAGGAAATCAATTTTTTCAATGAAAATATTTAAAACAATTAAAATAATTAACATACTCAATACAGTATTTTAATGCAATATTGTAACATTGTTTAATTCTTGATGGATGGTTTTGTTATCATGGAAAATAAGATTTGTGAAAAAAAATCTAACAATGATAGTACGTATTTTCATTTTACAAAATGCAAATATCATCGTTTAAATTAACATAATAAAATCCTTCAAATTACTCTTTCTTATTCTTTCCGCTTGTAAACATTCTTTTCTTTATTAATAAATACGTAAACAAAAAGTGGACTATTTTTGTTGTGATTTTTTGTGCTTCATCCATTTGGTAGGTACTTTTTAAATGACACATTAGTTCAACTGTTTAAGTTGATTCAAGCAGATGAACCTTCATCTGTAAAGAAAAATTTGACTTGAAAAAGTGTTTTTTCTTTCAGAATGGCTCATCTTAATGAACAAGAAAGAATATCATTACTGATGATGGTAGGCTGGGGTGATAGGAAAAGGTCATACTAGGAAGCAAGAGATATTTTCAATGATACTTTTCGAATTGGAATGGATCCTATCTCCAAATCGACTGTGGAGAAGACGGTTAGAAGATTTGAAGCTACAGGCTCTGTGAAAGATCGAGCTAAATAAGGAAGACCAAAGTCAGCAACAAACGAAGAAGAAGCGTTGAATGTTTTATTATCATTTACGGAAAATCCTCACAGTAGTCTTCGTAGAACTGCCCAAGCTCAAGAAATTGGTACATCTTCAGTCCGCAGGATTTTGAAAAGTAATAAATTGCATCCTTACAAAATGACACTTGTTCATGAGATAAATGAAGATGATTCCGACCGACGTTTAGAATTTTGTGAGGACGTGATGCTTAGAATAGATCAAGATCCAGACTTTCTTTACAACATTGTATTCTCAGATGAAGCAACATTTCAATTGAATGGTACTTGTAATCGGCATAATTGCAGGTATTGGGCAGACGAGAATCCTCATTGGATGCGAGAGAGCAAAACCCAATATCCACAGAAATTAAACATTTGGGCTGGAATAATAAATAATCATTTGATTGGGCCATTCTTTATCGATGGTAATCTTACTGCCTAAAGGTATGAAAACATGCTTCGAAATGAAATAATTCCAGCAATAAGGGATATTGCTGGCTATAACTTGAAGCACGTTTGGTTTCAGCAAGATGGTGCTGCACCTCATTACGGACGAAACGTTCGTAATTATTTAGATGAACATTTTCCTGATCGTTGGATTGGACGAAGAGGTCCGATCGAATGGCCTGCCAGGTCACCAGATTTAACTCCACTTGATTTTTTCTTGTGGGGTTATTTAAAAAATCGGGTTTACGAAACGAAACCTCAAAATTTAGATGAATTGCGTCAGAGAATAATTGATGTAACTGCCCAAATACCTGCAGAATATTTAAACAATTCCATCGAATCTGTTTACCATCGATTAGCTTACTGCCAGGAAGTAAACGGTGCACAATTTGAGCATTTACTACAATAAAGTTATTGGCGCCAATCGTGAGAGGCAAGGGGACTCACTAAAAACAAGCACCCCGAAGGGAACAAAAAACTACTACGTCCACGTCGTTGTTCCTGGGTTATGCTAAACATAGTTTTTTACTAAAGTCAGAAATAAAATCAACGAAAGACGTTAACCTCATATTAGCTTTAGAAATACTTTCATTTGCGAGAAAGAATTGTTTTTGCAATTAGAGCGCCATCAATCGGCCGACTGTCATACTGTATCATTAGATAGCCTTTTCAAAAATACTAATTTTGTATTCCGAAGCGTATGTCCCGATAAATTTGACCATTTGCAGACTTCTAATCTGTATTTGTTTGTCTGCGATTACAGCGCCATCTATCGCGAATCAAAAAAATTTTCGGCTAAAATTGTTCACTTTTTCACGTAGAATCCGAATCTGCAATAAAAAATGGGGGTGTCCATTTAAGATTTAAAAGTTGCTCCCCGCTCCACCCCCGGGGGTGGGGGGGTCGTGTTTGGTGTCATTCGATAAATTTTTGAAAAATATTGAAAACGTGTTTTTCAGTTTTTCGATCCGATGTAAATTTCGCGAAATATTCGACCGTCCCGCTTCTTTTGGCACACCCTGTATATATATATTTGCTTATTAATAATATTAAAGTTTATTCGTTTATGTTAATTCGTGAATAGTCATTTACATGAATCTTATGGATTACAAAATTAACATATGACAGCTTCAACTTTCCCTTTGTCAGTAGCAAAGCAAATTCCTCCATTGTCTCCCAGAATGACATAACACCCAATATGTAGCAACATTAAAAAAAGAAACTCTCATTGAAAAAAAAAAGAAATTCAGCTTACCTTCCCAATAGCTTTAGAACGTACTCGTAATAGGGAGAAACAGCATCTACAGAAAAATTGAAGGTAGTTACACTTTAGTAAATAATAAGAAAAATGTTTGGGAAAGGAAGATGTAAATAGAGAGATAGAGCGAAAGAGAGATTTATTGATCGCAGATTCCAAGTGCAAGGCTACCTCCAGTCAATCCAGTCAGATGGGAACACAACTTGTGCAAAAGAACCGAAGGTTCGTAGATATCTTGCGATCCTGAGGTGGAAGCCATTATTTCATCCCAATTGGAAAAACAGCTAAATAGCAATCTCCGGCCTTTCGTTAGGATTACAACACAATTTAATTAAAAAACCTTTCCACCCCTCGTTGCCATTTAAACGACGACTTCGCGCCGCCGATCATCACTGTACTAGAAACGACGACTTGCCAGCCTATCCATTGGCTGTTAAAGAGGTGCGTTTGTGCTCATTCCACTGTTCATTCTTCAACATCTTAACTACAGATGCATTATTTAATCAAGCTGGGTGCAAATATTCATCGTATAGCTCTAATGAGCGTCTTCTATCAAATTGCCAGAGAGAATTGAAAAGTACGTCAGCACTTATTGCATCCCATAATCTCGTGAGAAAGTAATTTCGAAATCAAAAGTTTCACTTTCGTTTTATTTAAAAGTATACGTTTTCCCCGACAGATGGCGCTCCTTAGAAATGCTATATAGAGATCTCTAATGCTACATAGACTAAGGTTATACAATGGTTATTTGGATAACTTCTAATAACCATGGTTATACATACAGGAGTGAAGGGGGGAAGCTTCACCGAATGCTATATAGGCTAAGGCATAGTATTAGAAGGAGAAGTAGGGAAGCTTCACCGACCTCCTCCCCCACCCCAATTTCGACATACCTGTGAAATAAATAATAAAATGAACTAAAAACTTTTCTCCATAAACAATAGGCATTCCAGGCATTCATTTATTTCAATAATTTCGATTTTATCATGGCTCATTTTGGAGAAATTTAAAAAATACTATGTTGATGCAAAGCCCATCAAGAGCTCATAAGGGAGAGTAAGACACTTCATACGATTTCTGGTCCCATCATCGAGCACGTATTGGCGACCTTAAACGGAGAAATTTTGAACTGCGCTTGAAAAACGGCGCGATCGTCACGACCCAATGCGTTAAAATCGTCACCTATTTTTTTATTTTCAGCGCCCTTGAGTGGCAGAATTTAAGCTCCCTATCCAGAGCCATGACCCACTTTATTATTACGAATAATAATAAAGGAGGTCATGCCAGAGCTTTAGCAAAATGTGATCCATCGTAGAAACGCTACAAAAAGGAAGCCATCGCTAGTTTGACGAATACGAAAGGCAAAAAAACAAAATATGATTGAACTATCTGCACAAATCGCGAGTCAAATCGCAAACGCAAGCCTCACTCTCGGCCCTGCGGGCCTCGCTAGTCAGTGTTTTCCGTACCACTCTCGGCCCTGCGGGCCTCGCCGGTCACTGTTTTCCGTTACTCGAACGCCTTCGGCGTTCTGTCTACGACGTCCCCCTCCGGGGGCAAATAATTGATATATACCCCAACCTATTTGGTTACAGGGGGCAGTTGGTTTCCCCCCGGCCGGTTACAGGAATCGCGACAATTCAGTTTGCGGAATAAGTCATCTCGCGATTTGTGCAGATAGTTCAATTTAACCATAAAAAGAATTTGGTAATTATGTAGATGACGGCCTCCACCCCAACTTGCGTTTTTTCCTACCTTGCGTTGTTTTTTAACATACATCTTGGGTTGCTTAGTGTTTTTGGGGGGGTGGACGAAAGATTTAGTTTTTATTTATGGTGCAAACTAGCTTTAAATTTCAGCAAACTTGTACCACTCTCGGCGCTCCGCGCCTCACATCGGCCCTGCGGGCCTCGTTCAATAATGCCCATTGGTCACTGTTTTCCGTTACTCGAACGCCTCCGGCGTTCTGTCTACGACGTCCCCCTCCGGGGGTAAGTTAATGATATATACCCCAACCTGTTTGGTCACAGGGGGCAGTTGGTTTCCCCTCGGCCGGTTACAGGAGGCCAATGGTTAGTATTTTTCTATTGACCATTTTCACCATCGTCTGCGTTTCCGTGCCTGACTTCAACCGCTACCACCAGATGGCGTTGCGTATCTAGTATCTGGAAGAAGGAAGTCGGCGCCATTAAACCTGAAGGAGACCGCTTTCGAGTGAAAGAAAACCACGTTCCCACCAAAAATAAAAACTAAATCTTTCGTCCACCCCCCCCAAAAACACTAAGCAACCCAAGATGCATGTTAAAAAACAACGCAAGGTAGGAAAAAACGCAAGTTGGGGTGGAGGCCGTCATCTACATAATTACCAAGAATTTAAACAAGCAGTAAAATAACTGGTTGAATAATTAAATAATTACAGGCAGATTGATAATCATTGTGATTAATAAAAATTAATTATTCAATAAAAAGAGCATTAAGAATTTCGATATTGTACAACAGTTAATTCGAGAAGTTAGCAATGAAATCGAATTTAAATATAAAATTAAAAAAAAATAAAAAAGTTGCCATCCGTCGATTAAATTTCGTACAATAAAACAAATAAAATTAATTATATTTCTGACTATTTTTTTTACTAAAATTGAACACAGGGTGGTAGGACCCTGAACAAAAGTTGATGTTTCGGATAGAGGCTACACTTTGTAAAAGTGGAATGACTTTTGACTAACAAATAATTAATCCTACAAAGAAGATTTTTAATAAAATAAATCCAGTACTTCAGTACTTGTCACCTGCCATGTTTTAGAAATATTTAACCATCATATAACACCTATCTCGAATTTACATAGGATTTCAGGAAACTATGACATCATGGAATTTATATCAGATCATTAAAAAGTGCTTGTGTGTTTTCAGTATACTGAAAAAACATTCAATTTATTAATATAACCGTTTGTAATATCCTATAATATAACAAAATATTAACAATTAAAACGATGAATTTTTAATATCAATAATGAATAAGTAAACGATTTATCTCATAATTACTATACATGTATTCATTATTGATATAAAAATTTATCTTTCAAACAGGTAATATTGTGTTTATATTGTAAGATATTACAAATAATTATTAGATTAAAAATTCACAGTTTTTATTCTTAGTAATTCAGTTTATTCCTAAAAAAAAACCCTTACAATTAATAACATATCCAGAACGGCTGGGAAATGTAAATCCCATGTCTTTGATAAAAACTTTGATTTTGGAGGTGAAAAAGTCTCCAACTCTATTTCGAGGGCATGACGATCTCTAAACTCTCGTTTGCGCATGATTATCCAATGATCTAACAGATGATAATATGTGGGAGAGATGTCATATGAGTACGGAGAGATGAAGCACAGTTTCCCACCCAAACGACAAGATCTTAAAGGCTGTATGCTATCTTGCATAGACCTGTAGTAGTACGGCCTTTGCGATTTACTAATGAAGGTTGCGATCCATTGTTTCTGAAGAGCCCGTTGAAGCATATCACAGTACACATAAAAATGACATTGATCTAACAGTAATACTTCGAAGTGCATTACTCCAAGTGCTATCCAGAAAACGGCCAGCAACACTTTCTTCACGTACAGGTCCTGTTTGGAATATTTCTTGGAGGTTAGTTAGTTCTATAGATTTTATGGACGCGCCAATAACTAGGTCATTTCTAATATTTCCTCACCCAATCCAGAGTATTCAACATGATTATTATCTTTTTACATTCCGAGAACAAACATCCATACCTGCAACCCGACGGATTCTTTGTACGCTCCAGCGCTTTCGGCCACTGGGCTGGCCTTTTTAGGACGTTCTTCTGAAGATGATCATTTGTAAAATAGATGAATATTATTGTAGAAGACCCAATTTTCATGTCATATGATGATTCAGTCCATCAGTGGCTCTCCGTGGTTGACGTTGGAGCAAGGAAGAGAAAGTGGGCCAGGCGTTGCATTTTAGCTCCTGACAAAGCATGGAGGCAGAGCCCGCTCTAGGGGCGGACAACCTGGAAATTTGTCCGGGCCAGCAAATCTAAAAGGGGGCATTTTGGTTGTGAATGTGACAAAATATTGATAAGTTTAATACCCAATTAATCGAAATTTGTTGATTTATTTCTTTGGCTAAAATTACCATGCAATTTACCAAGGGCGCTGCGTGAACTTGTTTGAAACAGGAATACCGGTAGGAAAGAATATCATGCTTTGAACTGAAGAAATATCATGCCTAAAATTACAAAGGACCGCTCTTAGGGTGATTTCGTTACATAAAAGCATTAATTTTGCTAACACGTCGGTGGTGATAAAAAGTGCAATATTTTATATAACCCCTGGAAAGAAAAAACTAATATGTATTCCAACTCATTGCGATGCATCTAAACAAATTAATTAAAAACGAATTACTCGTAAAATCATTTGGAAAATAATTTATTGGTAAAGAGCTATATTTGATTTTCATAACCAAATGGTTGGATTTTCATTAAAAATTATAGAAGTGACTCTTCTGTGGAAAATAAAAACTAATACGCATAATCTTGAGAAATAAGAAACTAATATGTGCCATTTCACTTGTAAATTGCATTTTATATTCCTGAATCTTCACCTACCTCCCTTTTCTGTTAAATGAGCTATTCCATGACAGCAATCAACACATTTTATTATTCATTTTAAAGTCGACCCCCATTAATAATGGCTCCAAAAAAACAGCTATCCGATGATATGAAAACAAGAATAACTGAAAACAATAACGTGGCGACAAGCAAGATGTAGCCAAGTGCTTTGGATGCACACAAGGTGAAGTTTCCAACTTATGGAAGAAATTCAAGACCACAGGATCCGTTAAGAGGCAAAAAGGAAGTGGAAGACCAAAGGCAACAACTCCGAGACAAGATCGAGAATTGAGGAAGCTGTGCAAGAACATGAGGAAACAGACCTCCAAAGACATGAACAGTGAATGGGCTAAGTCAGGTGTGAAAGTGAGTGACAAAAAACTAAGAAACAGATTACATGAACTGGGTTATCATTATCGGACAAAAACAGCTCTCACAACCAAACAAGGGAGCACCGTACACGTATCCGCGTGCTCTTTGAACTATGCACGGACACTGCGCGCTGTACGGCACGGTGCATTGTCCTGCTGGAAGATGCCATCGTGCTGAGGAAACACAATCTGCAGGTAGGGGTGGACATGGTCCGAAAGAACAGATGCGTACTTCCATTGGTCCATGGTGCCGTCCACAATGATGAGTGCACCCAGGGAATGCCATGAACACATTCCCCAGACCAAAACGCTGCCTCCTCCGGCCTGGACCCTTGCGGCACGTGTTGCAGGGTGATTGTTTTCTGACGCTGAACGCCGTACACGCCATCGCCCATCTGTCCGATGGAGCATAAACCATGATTCATCGAAAAAAACATCTTTCGCCAGTTGGTTGCTGTCCAGTTGCGATTCTGGCGAGCAAATGTCAGTCTTTGTTTCCGGTGAACAGCATAGGTGCACGAACCACCCGTCTGCTGCGGAGCCCAACTGTCGTTGAGATACAGGTTTGGTAGCTCCCTGGTTCATCTGGGAGGTCAGTTGGATCCACGGTTGCACGTTTGTTCGCTTGCACGCATCTCCGTAGCCGTCGTTCACCCCTGTCAACTATGGCCCGTGGTGCCACACACATGATTTTGGGTATTGCCATTCTGCTATGCAAAGTACATTTTCACCAAGGCGGCACGCGAGCAGTTCACAAGACTAGCCGTTTCAGAAATACTGCCGCCCTTGGCTCGGAAGCCAATGATCATGGAGGTCGGATAAATGGTGAAAAGTTTCGCCATGACTGCAACAATTGCAATGTTTTCTGCTTCCCTCTGGCAACCCTTCTTATACCCCCCCCCCCCCCAACTCTGATACTGGTATGTACCTTCTGGACGTAACCATTTTCCGCCGAAGTTGAACGTAGGGGATGGTCACATTAATCTGACTAGACTGTGACCAGACATTCTGGACGAAGACATTAATCTGGACGAAGACATTAATCTAATTAAAAGTGCATCTGAATAACAATTTGTAACCAGGTACAAGTACATTTTAAATTTTACTGTGCTACTTGACTGTTAATCTTATTTTGAATGTTTCTTTCTAAATGTAATACGTTTTTATTATAATTTAAAATCAATTGATCTTTATTTAAAATAAAAGATATACAGGGTGTCCCAACGGTACACATACAAAATGAAAAATTGAGTAGAGGACCTCAATACCTATGAGAATCACCCCCATGTAAGTTATCTAAAATATTACTCTTATGATTTTATTAACGATATTAACAATTTTGTGATTTTGTCGGTAACCCTTCGAAGATATACACACACCGGCCAATGAATTAAAAACCTTCGTTCAATATGGTATTGACCCTCCTTTGGCTGTAATTACAGAACATACGCGGTTTGGCATGGACTCTACAAGGCGTTACAATGCAGGTAAGGTAATCGCAGACCATGCATTCGTCAGAGACACCTTCAGGTCCTGCAGAGTAGACGGAAGCGGATGCCTTCGACGAATGTCTCTTTCCAACATATCCCAAACATTCTCGATCGGATTCAAATCCGGACTTTTGCGCTGGCCACGGCAGATGTTGCAACTCGGTGTCCTGTTCAGAAAACCACTCCTGAACAATTCTTGCTCGATGGACAGTAGCATTGTCGTTCATGAAGAACCCGTCACCATTTGGGTACAAATGTACCATTGCAGGATGAACTTGATTTGCAACAATGTTCAGGTAGTCTTTGGCTTTCACCCGACTGTCAAGGAATATCAGGGGACCCTTGCCATACCAACAAAACATGGCCCATATCTTGACGCCTCCTCCTGCCGCTTGAACTGTGTTCACAACACATGAGGGGTCCATTGCTTCATGGGGCTGCCGCCAAATTCTCTTTTGGCCATCGGTGCAAAACAAAGTGTAACGTGACTCGTCCGACCACATCACCTTTTTCCAGTCGTCTACTGTCCAGTCAGACCATTCTTTACACCACTGCAGGCGAACTTTCCGGTTTGTTGCTGACACCAGGGGCTTCCTCACTGGCATGCGACTTCCCATCCCTATTCGCTTCAACTCTCAGCGCATTGTTCTGGAGGAGATGGGTTGCGATGATCCTTCATTGAAGTCTGCCGTCAGTTGCTCCACAGTAGAACTTCGGTGTTGCCGCATAATCCGTCTCAGACGACGTCGGTCCCTGTCTGTGTTGATTGCTTTTGATCCACAATTCTGCCGTTTCAACAACACTTGTGGAATCCGTTTCCACGCATTGAACACCTTGGAGACCTGACCTTTTGAGATACCGGTCAGTTGTACTGTCCTGGAAATCGAGCTCCAGCTAGACGGGCTCCCACAAAAAACTTTTTTGGAACTCAGACAGGTCTGCTTTTTCCACATTTTGCTCAACTTGAGCAGTTGCAGCTTGTTCCTACCAGCTTTGCCAACCGTGTAATAATTATTACATTTGTGCATTGTTTAGCTTGTATTATAACAATATCCAACAATAAATATTCCCATCTAAAAACCGGTAAGTTGGCAACCCTGGTTCCTACCCTGTACCTGCAGCTTGGAAGAGCATGTACCTCACATGATTGCATTCATTTGCATATCACAATCGTTTCTGACCTGTGACCCCGCTTTACATATCAGTACAATAATTCATCACGGGTTTCTAATTCATTGGCCAGTGTGTGTAGAAGTTGGTGGCAGACACTTCGAACAGTTATTGTAATGACATGTTTTCCAAATAATATGTGTAGGTTTTCAATAATCCACCTGTAGAAACCTTTAAGATGACTTAGCTGTTCCCAGAGGAAATATCAATTTTACTATGAAAATCCTATTTTTACGTTTTAAATTGCATGCTTTTTTTTAACCTATTACATGTACTGTTTTTTTTAACAGCCTATTAAATACCTATCAGTGCTCCTGACCTGATTTATTTTGTTTAGATTCATCATCAAAGATTTCTGAAACTTCACAATAACTCAGAACTTCCTACTTTAACTTTGATTTGCGAAAAATTGTATGCATGCAGTTCGTCCATTTTCTGAAATTGAATATTACGTTGCCCAAAGAATATAATTCCATTGACCAAATTTCTCAAAACGACATACATTCTCGAAAACACACATTTTAATGGAATAAGGTAAGGTTGCTGACAAAATCACAAAATCGTGAATATCTCCATAATAATAACATTTCGGATACATTCATGGGGATGATTCTCATAAGTACTAAGGTCCTTTACTCAGTTTTTCATTTTGGACGTGTACCGTTGGGACACCCTGTATATTTTTAAAAAGTATATATTTAAAGGGGGCAATTTGTCTTTTTGTCCGGAGCGCATATTACTTATCTTTATATTGCTAGAGTTCATAAAAATGAAATTTTGGATACTTTTTTTGATTAAAAAATGGTTTCTTAAAAGCCTATTCACAAGCATTGAACGAATAATAAACAGAACGCGAAATTCATCAGTGCCGTTGAAGTAAAATCATGTTCGATAATTTTATTTTGCGAAATAAAAAAATGAAGCAAATTTTTTTTGCGATAAAAAACAGACATTTGTTTCAAAAAACGATTAAATTAAAGATAAAAATATTATTAAGTCATACTGCGGATGACGTTTTCAACGCTAGTTATCCATAACACACCGCTTCTGGCATCATAGGAGAACGCATAAGAGTCCTAATAAACTCTAGCATTGTAAAAGTCGGTAATATGTGTCCGGGGCGGCAGGAAAGCTAGAGCGGGCTCTGATGGAGGATCCATTTATCCAATATTTTAACTTTTCCCTGTATGCGAAAATGATTATGCACAGTTCCCTCTGTCACTGTGCAAATGCATGACAGGTTTGAAATGGATTAGCCGCAATAACTGCCTTCAGTGCATCTCCATCAACAGCAGGCGGTCGTCCAGAGCGGGTGTTATCTTCGACGGATTCATCTTAATTCAGGAATTTTGAAAACCAACACTGAGCTTTTCATGTTGACAAGGCATCCTGTGCATACGCTTAACATACATTTCAGGATGTCTCAATTGTATTGTGACAGTTTGAATTCAAAAAACAATGTTGCTCGAATTTTTACCTTTCATTTACCGCTTGTGACTATGATAAAGTAATTTCAATTAAGACTCTTCTCAAAAGAATAGGTATAAAGATGCAAATATTTGTTAAGTGGTTCAGGCTGCTGAAATAAGCAAGAATTTATTAAATGACCTGATATTTACCATTCTATTTGGAATTTCTTATCTCTAAGAATATCTCTGTATACATATCGATCCGTAATGTCATCTATTTGGTGTATGTTGTTATCTATCCAGTATAAGGAAATGCTCCCACACAATCAGTGCGATAAATGGTAATTGTCTCTGTTGGCAATTGATGCGCAAGATTAAATCTTTGACCATTAACACAGTCGAATATTTCTTATTCCGTCATTGTCAAATAGTTGAAACTTGTTTTTATCAGAAAACAAGATTTTGCGTCACATTTTAGATGACCATGACAAATGAATGTAGCAAATTCTAGTCTAGATTTACGGTTTTTGGTGAAGATAAAAGGTTTCGTTACTCGAATTCCAGCATTATTCGAGCGGCGTGAAACACTTTTCCAACTGATATTTACACTATGTTCTTCATTAATTTCACATATTTCATGTTACTTTTCCTTTCGTACTATAGTGCGGTGCAATCTAGGAGTTGTTTTGCGGATCTGTCACTTCTTGGCGAGTCTGCCCTTTCTGATAGATGCAGGCCCGTAGCCGGATGGGGGGGGGGGGGGGGGGCGAGGGGGGTGGGCGACCACCCCATTATGGAAAAAGGTCCGACTCAGTGGAATTTTTGAAAAAGGTCCGGAACTTTTGAAAATCAACCCCCCCCCCCCCAAGATAACGTCCTGGCTACGGCCCTGAGATGGGCTTGAATTTTGCCAATTTAAAGTCATTTTGAAATGGTGTATGCACTACAAATAATTATCCACACTTTCCATATATTTGCATGCGACGTAATAGTAATTGGCTGATCATGTAAATGGAATAAGCCGCTAAAATGGGGAGGGGGGGATAGAAGTTTTTTCCCATCAAATATTGTTTTTAATTTTTTTTAAAGAAAGCAATGCTTGATAAATAAAACAATTTATCAGCACCATTTTATTATTAAAATTTAGTTGTATAGTATATATAATAATCCTGGACCTTTACTTCTTCTCATTATTTAATTACCTAACAAAAGCCTCATTTTTTTTTTTTTTTTTTTGCCTTGACCAAGGATTCTATCCGAAACGTCAGCTTTTTTTTTTTTCAGGGTCTTTCTATTCTGTGTCCAATTTGCTTTTTATTCCAGGTTTTTTTGTGTCTCGTCTTTTTTTTCTTTTACATCCATCATTAATAAAAACTCAATTTTTTAACATTTTTATGCGCCACCATGAAAATACACGGTTATGGCGGTTAAAATGTTTATACCCGTACATTTTCAGTTTATAATATATTATATTCAAGTCATAAGTACGCATTTTTTCAGTAAGAAATAATTCTCCTTTAAATATAATTTTTATTTTTAAATAAACCATTTCTCTTCTCTTTTTTTAAAACAGTGTGCATATTTTAGAGGATGACCCAGCATAATTGTTTAGGAACATTGTATGGTTCAAATGGAACAAAAAATGTCCTATAAACATTACATCTAGTTTCGATCGTGTGTGAGATATCGACGTTTGTCTATTTTCTTTTATTTAGAGTCTTTTCCTAGAAAAAAACATAGGTTTACCTATTTATTCTTAAATATACTCTCCTGTTCTACATGCCAAACAGAAAGAGGAATCGTCGTAACACGTGTGAAAGGTATTTCATTGACTTGGCCGTTGATTTGAGCAATTGCTCATATTCTGCAACACAGAGTCGAAGTTCATTATGGCGTTTATTTTCACAAAAGAAGAATATGCGAATATTCATTTTTACTATGGGTATACTGCTGGTAACGCTGCAGAAGCCAGCAGGTTGTACGCGGATGCATTTCCTCATAGGCGCCATCCACATCGAGAGTTGATTTTGAGGGTACACCAAATTCTAAGGAAGACAGGATCGCTCAGACGTCGATGTCTCACACACGATCGAAACCAGATGTAATGTTTATAGGACATTTTTGTTCCATTTGAACCATACAATGTCCCCTAAACAATTATGCTGGATAAGTTTGGGTCACCCTGTAGAATTAAAATTGTAGTTTTCCAAAAAATAAAAAAATAAATAAAAATATATTTGTGTAGCTTTAGTCTTAATTTAAAATTGAATTTAATTTCTATGCGTTTGAACATAACGAATTCATTTTTGATAATAACAATAAAATGTTCTTGTTAAGTAATGAAGTAGTAAATCTGTGACAAAAAGAATGGTTTGAATTACACAGGCCAACAAAAAAAACAAAAAACTTTTTAAAATCATTTGTAATGTTAAGACCTGATTCTCGTACGCTTTCTTTTGTGCTGAATCCGAATCTCGGATTTTTTTTCTCTCACCCATAGATTCGTTTATCAATGAAACACTTTTAAATTATTCAGAGTTTGGGGCCTGATAAATTTCTTTGTGGCCCAAAAATATGGATACTTTAACATTGCAGCCGCTTCTCTTCACGCCAATTACTTTTTACATGTCAGTCCCTATGTGCTTAAATTGGAAACGTGACGTAAAGGAAAAAATCTAAAAGCAGATGATTCAGCACACACACAAAAAAAACCCATAAGAATAAGGCAAATTCATTCAAGATGATTTTTCATCGTTGGTCTGAGTTATTGCAATGAAATAAATGTGACGAATTAGATCCGTTCAGCTGACTGAATGACAAAGTGATTTATGACAAAATTAGAGAATCGAGTTTGGAATTTGACCACGCAAATCAAAAATTGTAAGTTTCCCGCTTCTCTGCTTGCATGCGACCGAAGATTATAACGAACGAACGAATCGTGTTGTTTATAATTTCGCAGGCTTTGTTTCGTCTATGTTCAGACTATCCCATTCTTTCTGAGGGGAGGAAAATTGTTACGCTCCTCAGCTCGCATTCAACCGAAGAAATCCTAAAACCCTTAAGGAGAAATCCTTATCGGCGAGCGACTTATCGACCGAAAACTGTCGAAATTTCTCGGCAGTTTCCGTGGTAGAAGTTCGCGTTTTGTTCTGTTTCATCAGTTAAAATAACATCAGGTCACGATGGGAAAACTGAGGAGGAAATTTTTAGCATTTTATAAAACAAACAAATTTGAAACAAAAACGTTATCAGATCATTTCGTCACATCATTCACTTTGTCCTAGAATTATTTTGTCTCGCAGTCAACTCGATATGTTCTGTATGCCACATTGAAGTCGTCCAATGAGCTTGCAATGAGGATTGTGAGTGATCAACTCATCGGATTTTGGTGAACTTTTTTTTTGTTTTGTTTGGAATTTGCTGTTGAACAAATGTGCAGTTAGAATATTTTGTGTATCTCTTACGGTTTTCGAGATAGAATTTAGATGTGCCTTAATTTGCATATTTGAGATGATGAAAGGTGCTCCATCAGATAGAGCACCCTCCAGTTCCTAATCATTCCTTGCATTGGAATTTGCGTAACTACATTGGTATCCAAGATAGGAAGGGGGTAACAGACTTTTAACTTACCTGGCATAATTTTAAAAAGAATGATTACCCTGCCTTGTAAACATCTACTACAAATATTGAAGGACTGATGACGATGCGGATACTTTTGAGGGGACTATCCAACGAATTATTGAAGAATGTATTATTCGTCTCAATGAAAGGAGTCTCTGCCTATAGTGACTCTATTAACTTTTATTCGCGGAAATAAATGCTACAACATTTCTTTATTTTTTTTAAGAAAATTATATCATAAAAGACTTAACCCATTTTCATAAAAACCATGTCAAGGCACAGTTTAAGGTTCCCTCTAACTGTGTATTAGTTTCCTTCGGTTCTACATTTTGCCGTTTCAGAGTAGTTAGCTGCATAAAATTATTTACATAAGGACACATGTAAAGAAGGATTTTTTTTTAATTTCAATGTACTGTATTTTCTCGAATCATGAGTTTTTAAGTCAATTTCAGAGGGAAAAACCACCACCAATTGGAATTCAAGTTTGGTGTATCCTGGCGTTATCTTCCTGGAACACTCCAGTTCGATCAGAAAAAAGAAACTCGTCCAAGAATGGAATGACCTGGTCATCCAGCAGATTCAGACACTCGGCTGCATAACATTGCAGAATACAGACCAGAGCAACAGAAGCAAACCCAGATCATCGCAGAGTCTCCACAGGCTTGGATAGTGCGGTTCTTTTCTTACCCTGATGCGCTCATCATCTATGAGGGTGGGTCGAAAAGTAATGCCTTCATGGTTGTAATTTTTTTATTTTCACAATTCTTTTTGTATCTGATACTTATATTTGTCCTCTGTGTAATGCACTATCCACTTTTCAACATAGTCCCCATTCCTTTCCACGCATTGCGCCAACGCGTAACTTGTCGGAAGAACCCGTCGGAGAAAAATTCCGGGGTTTTTGTCGACACCAGGATTGAATGGCAGCTTTGGGCCCTCTTCTATAGCTCGATAACGCTCTCCTGGATACGATCCCACAAACAGAAGTGTTGCAGCGTGTACAGTTCAAAGATGGAAGACTTTTCACCTTGTGACTTTCACCACTTCCCAAAGAAGAAAGAGCACCTTAAGGGACATGAGTTGCGTTCTCATGATGAGGTGAAAGATGCCATTCAATCCTCGTGTCGACAACAACCCCCGAATTCCTCTCCGAAGGGTTCATCCGATTATTCATGTGTTGGCGCAATGCGTGGAAAGGGATCAGGACTCTGTCTAATGGAAAATAGTGCATTATATTGAGGACAAATGTAAGTATCAGATATAAAAAGATTTTTGAAAATCGATCACCAAATAAAAAAGTTACAGCTTTTCGACCAACCCTTGTATGTAGGATAGGGTAAACCTGGATTCATCAAACCTGATGATTTTTTTCATCTGCTCCAATTTCCAATTTTTGTCCTCCCGGGCGAACAGTAATCATCTTATCCTATTGCTTTTACTAAAAATCGGATATCTTGTGGCAGAGCAGTTGCTTAGTTACAGTCCTTAAAATTTCGTCGCATTGTGCGGATGGATAAGCTTTTGATTTCCTTGTAAAAACGTTCCTGTCAGGTCTAATGTACAATTTTTTCGGTTTCTCCTTCATCATGCGTCTTAATGATCTCCAGTCACGATTAGTCAGAATTTTTTTCCGATCACAGTTACTACTCGGGGTTGATGATTCAGATGTTTCCTTCCAAGGCTTTACTAATTGTTGAACACTTTTTACTCAATCCCAGTAATTGCCGCATTCTCTTTGCTTGTTTTCTCTGCTTGGAATAAGCCGATAATTTGCTCCTTCTGAAACTCGGTGACATCTTTTCCACATACACCTTTCATGTGCTGCGTCATGTGCTGCGTCCACATACACCTTTCTTCAAAACAAATAAAGCGATAAACTAATGCAGGACAATATAAAGGAAGTATTTCGCACAAGACTTCAGTAGTATGCCTGTGACTGACTCCTTAGTATTTGCATATTGAATATTCGACGGCGACTTTATTTTGGCTAGGCAGTGTATCATCACCATCATTTACAACCATTATTTATCCACTGCAGGGTGAGGTCTCCTCCAAATTTATGAAGCACTGAAAAAGCATAGTTAATTTGAAGTGAATTGGCCAATAACCCTATACTCTGGCAAATGAAAATTGCAAGCTCATCATAAGAGTGAGAAAACATCCGCGCCAGAAAAGACCCTAACCTAACCTGATCATCACGAAAGCCAAAAGACCTGAGCCTTAACGCTCTCGGCCAT
>JAHWFO010006339.1:0-56484 GCA_023313115.1 Rhysida immarginata
TCCAAAAATATACATACATATTTGCACCTGTGTGTAGTATGCATGAGGTTTTTTTTTGTTTTTTTCTGTTCAGTCATCTTGCTTTGACCAATTTCTTCATCTGCTATCACGTCAAGGTACTTAATGTTAAAGTTTTTTTTTGAATCACGTTCAATTTTCTCATCTTTTATGCTCGATGGCGACTTGATTTCTAGCAGATAAAATGCCGATCACCGTAGAATAAGGGATGCCGATCACATGGGAATGTATGTAACCTGTTGCTTCCCTATTACACCGGTAGGCGTGTGAAACTTTGCGCCATCTATCGATGGCAGGGAGTGTATAGCTTAGTCGCAGCTGAGAACGGGAAAACCCATAAAGTGATTTCTCAAGTCCCCAATTTCCGCGACCTTGATTGTTATTTTTACGGCCTTAAAAATTCAGTTCAGATACTGTGAAAATTTTTCCTAGATTTTGAATTTTTTTCTAGAAATAAAAAGTAAAAAGCTGAATTATATTTAAACTAAACAGCTGAATTTAATCTAAACTATAACAGAGGGACATCAGGAGTTCCAACTAGTTTCGCCATTTATTTCCGGCTTTGTCAAATTTGTTAAGAGGTTTTTCTTTTAGATGACTGCGAGCGTTGCGCGCATTCATTTTTTTTTCGGCAGAAGCGTTGCTAAGGAATAGCATGGTATTTTTGGGTTAGTTTTCTTGGGAAGCGCACTTGAGAAATCAGTTGTCTCTGAGTTTGTGGAGAGCGGACGCCAGTATGTGGTCCCCACCTTCGGTTGTATGCAACTTTTGCCAAATTATTACTTCTTGCACCTATGCATCATAACAGTCTGTGAGGACGTTTTATTTGTGCCTCTGTAAATCATTCCTCGTCTGAAGAATCATCGGACTTTTCACAACGTTCCATTAATTATTTGACCTTTGTCCTGTTCGGCCGTTGATTAACGATGCGACTGCATATTTAAGGTATTCTTCTTTCAGTTCTGCTTGAGAATTCGTCAGGCGACGCCTGCTAGCAATGGAGTGGGTCACTTCCCTCCTTGCTCACAATACCTTGGCTATCATTTTCCTTTTATCGTCCGACTGGGTGTGTTGTCATAGACAATCTGCGTCCATCATGTTCGTCTAGAATTCGAACTAAACAACATAGCTGACGTTTTTCGAATGTCTTGAGATGAGCTTTCATCATGATTGCCTTGCTGAAACCTGGAATTTATCTCCCCTTACTTTATTAAACGTTTGAACAGTTTGCATTTTCTATTTTTAATTTCCTCTTGTTCATCATGTTTTTTTTTTTCATTGACTAAACTTATTATGATCTCTTTTATCTCCAGACTCGCCAAAAACTAATTATGAATTGTATTGTTTCTTGCTTTTCTTTTTCTTTCCTTTGCTTTGCTGTTTTTTCTTTTTCCGTTAGCCTTTACTTTGTAAGTGCCCTAAGTAATTTTAAGCCTTAGTTAAACTCAACAGTTTTCAAGTGTTAAGCCCTGTTCCTCCTTTTACCGTTTCTTTCAGTGTTTTGTCTCTATCTTGTCCTGTCCTTTGTTCTCCCCTTCTTCCCCCTTATTTAGTAAGGCATAATTTTCTTCTTTTAGTTTTAAGTCATCTTAAGAATTACTGTTAGCAGTTTACTTTTCATTCTTCACTTTTGTAAATTTTTTGTTTCTTTTTGAATAATTATTTTTTTGTATCCTCAGTTTTTTTTTTAGTTTTGTTTTTCTTTTTACTTGGGTCGAGCCAACCCTCTTTGCAGTTAACCACCTTTGCTTTGGGACTGTCATCAGCGCTGTTTTCAGCAAATCGCCGCTGCATAATAGACTGTGCCCTTTGTTGTGATCCGATTGTTCTGAAAATTGTGATAGTAATGTGCCACTGTGGTTTTTCCCTTGCCATATGTTTCTGACTCTAAGAATTGATATGATTTTTTCCCCTGGATTCTATCCTTTTCTCTTATAAATATCCATCCATCTATCTGTTTAGGACTAGCTTATACACCCTTATGCTGGGCCAAGTTCAAGTTTCGGCTCCCATTTATCAATAATCTGCAGAATATCTTTTAACATTTATTTTACTTCCAATTGGATTCCATCATCTATTGGATTTTCCTGAGTTTTTACGCCAGCTGTGTTCGGTTCCACGTTAGTTACCCTTAAGTTAGCGGGAGCCAAGTTGCCCATCCTTGCCTGCTGCTTTGGTTGCAAAAACCATTTACTTTACGTGGCAGTTCAGTTTTTCTAGTGTCTGGTCTCCGTATCCACCCGTGCACGAAATAAAATCATTTTCAATTGGATGAGTTGGGTTGTTTTTATTTATGTAAGCTAATTTTATCTTAATGAAGGTTGGGGCTAGCCTAATTAAATAGTTTTACGGGGATGAGTTTTAAGCATTTATTAAAGAATAATATTCAATTTTTTGACTTGGGCAATTAATAAAGCGTGATTGACCAGCGGTCGTTTTGAATATTTTTTTGCGATTCTTAAGGGGTTGGTAGGTTTTTTTTTTCTGTTTATCCCATACCTCGTTTTGGGCTGAATGTGCTGAAACATTTTAGCACCACTACACTAGAAATATATCTAGCGATTCGCATTCTGTATTCCCCTTGCGACTCACAAGGAGATTACACGATATTAGAGTTCTCTCACGGTAAGGTGAAATGGAAAAGCTCACTTTATCGCGTTCAATAGGTAGTTGATAGAGTGTTTAGTGGGAGTGTCTCGGCACAAGATCGTTTTTGCGCATGCGCATGCGCGTGCCAAGAAAATTTGGCACACAGCCAAGCTTAAAGCACAAGATTTGTGGATTAGGGGCTTTGCTTTAGCAATGCGATTGTGTTGTAGAGAGATAAAATTATTAATAAGTTATTGTATGTTTTATAGTTAAAAAACGAAAAAAATTTAACAATCACATGTATTTCATATTTACATGTTTAATTGTAAATTCTGTTTTTAAGTGAAAATTAAAAATTCAAAACTGCTAAGAAATATAACATTTAGACAAAATTTTTCATAGATTCCTTCTAAACTATGTATATTTGGAATCGACAAACTGATTAAAAAAATAAAACAATTTTTTTTCAAAATGTCCATAAGTTATAGTTAATTACAAATTTATTCCTTTTACTTTCAAAAATTTTTTCAAGAATAAATTAAAAATCGTGGAATTTTAAATTTTTAAGCGCTTGAGCATTCTTATTTTTTTAACAGACTTCAAAAAAAGGTTATCAATTTGACTCGTATGTATGTAATATTGTTGGAATTGCACAATATTCGTATATGTAGTCTATGTGGGCTTTTAAACAGGTGTGCCAAAAAATTTCGTAAGTGTGTGTATGTATGTCCACGTATTTCTCAGAAACCAGAAATCGAATTGCAATAATTCTTTTTTTATTGGATTAAGTATCTTTCAACTTAGGGAACAGTGCAAGTTTCATCAAAATCGGGAAGTAGTGTTTCGAGATTTTATTTATTTTATTTATTTATTTATTAGTACTGATAATCCAATACGTCCATCCAGGGCCTGTATGGCTAGAAGCCGATGGTCCAGTGACTAGCAGTGCCTGATGTTGCTTAACTTCACAGAAGTTCTGTTTCAGTGAAAGCCCACCAGGCCACGGCCTCCCCACTGCTAAATTAACAGGCGATAGTGAAAGTTTCATTAAAGTCGTTTTTTTATACTCTGTTTAATCTTGTTTAAAATATTATATCTGGTAAAGTTTTAAATCATTTATATTTTTATTATTAATCAATTTATTTTTGATAAAAACATTTTGAAAATATTGTATTGTTTTCTGATCGAATCCAAATTTTAGAGACATTTTATAAGTATTTTAATATTTTGTATAAAAAAAAGAATCAATTTTGTTGTCTCTTTAAAATTTAGAACATTGAATTTTTAAAGTTCTACGCAATTCTAAGAAATATTGATGTGTCATTACTGATGACACAAAAAAAATAAAAATTAGCAATTTTTATTAAAAGAGCAAATGAAGAATGGTCTTATGAGGATTATTTTTTTTTTCATGCCAAACCTCAGTTGTTTTAATTGGAAGTTTTATCAATAATAATTTTAATATATATTAATTAGGATAAATAACACTCCTTTAATTAAAAGAAGACAAATAAATTAAAATAAATATTAGAAAACAATGAAAAAAGTCACCCAATTGATACAGTAAAATTTGAAGGACGAAACATAAATGAAATACAGGACTTGTGGAGAAACTCGGATGAAATACAGAAGAAACACAGAAGAAACGAAGATCTAGTGAAGAAATGTTCCACGAACACAGGGAGGCATACAGTTACAGATAAAGAAGGTCTATGATGGAACTTCGATGATTCGTAACACGTAGATGACTAACTTGAAATATAACGTTTTCGGGATTTATCCTAATTAATATATATTTATCACAACTCCTACGTTTATAATAATTTTAATGTTTTTCTTTTCTTTCATCCTGGAGAAGAGTAGCAGAAATAAAAAAAAAACTAAAATTTTGTATGCAATGTTACATTGTTTTCTGTTATTTCTAAATAAGTGCAAAACGTCATAACATTAATAGCTGATATTAATTTGCACGCGAATCCACTTGTGTCATTGCTAATTTGATTGTCAATTATTCATTCAAGACTTGAGTCCAAATTAACATTTATTTAGAAATGTTTGATTATTCTATATTAACACTTTTCTCAAATATAATTTAAATACTTCGTTATATCAATAAGAAGCGCTAATCGTTTGCTCAAAATAGTATTTCCCAATAATTTCCCAAATTTCGAAATTGAATGTTATCTTGAAAAATTTCAATTGCTAACATCTAACATAAGTTAAAAAGCAAAAAGAGATAGCTTACGGAAGTACTAAATATAATTAGTTCAAAACGTGAAGTTATAATTTTTAAAGTTGAATTTCCTTATATAACTTCAATGACGATAAAAATTGAACTTACTTACTTACTTTTCAAACCCGCTTATCCGTTAGGGTCGCGGTGGCAGCAGCCCTATGGTGGATCTCCAGCGATCGCGATCTTCCACCATCAGGCGCATGTCCTCCCTGGTAATATCCAAGCGACTCGAACCCAGTTTCTCCATGTAGTATAGCCACCTGGTTCTAGGCCGACCCCTTGGTCTCTTACCCACCGGCTTGGAAAATAACAACTGCCTAGGAAGACTAGTTTGCGGCATCCGTATCACGTGGCCATACCAGCGCAACTGAGATC
Organism: Rhysida immarginata; assembly: GCA_023313115.1. Taxonomy (NCBI): domain Eukaryota; kingdom Metazoa; phylum Arthropoda; class Chilopoda; order Scolopendromorpha; family Scolopendridae; genus Rhysida; species Rhysida immarginata. The sequence goes on from JAHWFO010006339.1 coordinate 5,219, forward strand.
TCTCAATGCGGAGAAGTAGCGGCTCAACACCTAAAGATTCCCTTATTGTGCTGCTGTACACTCTATCTAGTAGGGTAACACCTGCCACACCTCTCAGAAATCTCATTTCGGCCGCTTGTACTCGCGATCGCACTCAATTGAACCTTTTTATAAAAATATTAAAATACTTATAAAATGTTTCTAAAATTTGGATTCGTTCAGTCAACAATACAAATATGTTTTTATTAAAAATAAAGTGATTCATAATAAAAATACGAGGTCTGTTCAAAAAATACGTAGACTGACGTCATAAAACAAAATATACTTTATTCAGAAGTTCCACATCTGGGTCCCCTTCAAAGTACTCTCCTCCCCGACGCACACACTTATCTCAACTGTGTTTCCACTTTTGGAAACAGTCCTGGAACGCTTCTTTTGTGATGTCCTTCAGCGCCTTCGTCGCATTTGCCTTTATGTCGGGAATCGTCTCAAATCTCCTTCCTTTCAAAGGTCTTTTGAGTTTGGGAAACAAGAAGAAGTCACAAGGAGCGAGGTCAGGTGAGTAGGGTGGGTGAGGAAGAGCAGTGATCGAGTGTTTGGCCAAAAACTCTCGAGTTCTGAGGGCTGAATGGGCTGGAGCGTTGTCGTGATGAAACAACCAGTCACCTCTCGTCCACATTTCTGGCCTTTTCCACTCGTCCAGTGGCAGTTTTTCCGAGTTTAACACAAAATTTCATAGCAACTCTTTGCTCGTTCAAGTCACTCATTCTAAAAATCCGCCAAACGAAAAAAAACACACTTCACAAACAACCACGTAGCTAATCAACCAATACTGATATTTGCAATCAAAAAACTGCCTTGTAATCAGCGGATCTGTCAGAAGATGGCGACACCAAGCGATTTTGATTGGGACCAGACAGAACGGGACATGACAAAACGGGACAAGACAGAACGGGACAGACAAAACTTGAAAGGACGGAACGGGACGGTGACAAAAGGGGACAATGACAAAACGGGACGGTGACAAAAAGGGACAATGACAAAACGGGACATAGGCAAAACGGGACATAGACAAAACGGGACAGAATCATGATGTTTCAAGGCAATTCAATACATTTTTCAAGACCATAATCTTTTATATTTTTAAGAATAATATATTCATATCATTTATAAATATTTATCAAGAAAAATATATTTAATCCAACTGATGATGAGAAAAATTCTCGAAAACGTTTTTTTATATAAATTTTATCCCAAATATTTGGATCACCCTCTTCAAACCTTGTTAAGAATAATAAAAATTTCCAGTAAATATTTAAAACTAGAATATTAAAGGCAGGTTTGGAAGAGTTAAACAATCTTTATTTGTAACAATAAATAATACGAGGATCTAAAGTTACAGTTTACTTAAACATGGGCAAACCGGGACAGAATAATGATGTGAATCATCGATTCATCGTCGCACAAAATCATCGATGTTTTGTTGAATTGATTCATCGCCACACAAAAACGTTCCACGAAAGTTTATAAAATTTATATAAACTTAAGAATAATAAAAATTTCCAGTAAAAATTTAAAACTAGAATATTAAATGCGAGCGAATATTAAATTTAAAGCTGAATATACATCAGTATTGGGGTAAGTATAAATAAAAAGGCAAGTTTTGAAGGGTTAAACAATCTTTATTTGTAACAATTAATAACATGAGGATCTAAAATTACAGTTTACATAACACTATAGAATCATTTAAAAAATCATAAAAAATTCCACTCAAGCACTGCAATATCACAGGTTGTATTTTTTTATTTTATTTTCGGCCTTTTTCTTTTTATGTTTGTTCAATTCCTGTTTCGCTGTGGAAAAAGAGTTTTATTTTATTCTTAAGTTAATCAAATAATTGCACGAAATTTAATATTTTGTCCCTTTCGTATTTGCATATTTGCAATGAAACATCGATTCATTGTCACACAACCAAATTTTTATTATTCTTAAGTTTATATAAATTTTATAAACTTTCGTGGAACGTTTTTGTATGGCGATGAATCAATTCAACAAAACATCGATGATTTTGTGTAACGATGGCTCGGTTTAATGAAGCATCGATGATTTTGTGTGGCGATGAATCGATTTAACGAAACATCATGATTCTGTCCCGTTTTGTCTATGTCCCGTTTTGCCTATGTCCCGTTTTGTCATTGTCCCTTTTTGTCACCGTCCCGTTTTGTCATTGTCCCCTTTTGTCACCGTCCCGTTCCGTCCTTTCCCGTTTTGTCTGTCCCGTTCTGTCTTGTCCCGTTTTGTCATGTCCCGTTCTGTCGGGAACCGGGACCAACAGGGCCCGCGCAATTCAAACAGTCTACGTATTTTTTGAACAGACCTCGTATAAATGATACAAAACATTACCAGTAAGTGGATATTAATTCCAAATATAATAATTTAAAAAGATAGAGGAATGCCCAAGTGCTTGAAAATTTTAAATTCCACGATTTTCAATTCATTATTGAAAAAATTGTTGAGAGTAAAAGGATTAAAGTTGTGATTAATTATAGCTTATGGTACATTCGGAAAAATTTGTATTATTGTTTAATCCTTTTGTCGATTTCAAATATACATAGTTTAGAAGGAATCTATGAAAAAATTTGTCTAAATGGTATATTTCTTTACAGTTTTGAATTTTTAATTTTCAATTAAAAACAGAATTTACAATTAAAACATGTGATCGTTTAATTTTTTTTTCTTTTTTATAACAATTAAACATAAAATAACTTATTAATAATTTTATTAACTATTTTATCTCTCGATGATAAAGGTCTGCAACACAATAGCATTGCTAAAACAAAGCCTCTAATCCACAGATCTTGTGATTTAAGCTTGGCTATGCGCCAAGCTTTCCTGACAAGCACATGCACAATAACGACCTTGTGCGGAGACACTCTACCTACTAACTTCTAATAACCATGCTACTAACTATTGAACGCGATAAAGTGAACTCTTCCATTTCACCTTACAGTGAGAGAACTCTTCACATATTTCTAGCTTCATTTAATGCCCCTCTCTAGACGAGATGAGTCAACATTATTCTCTTTTGACATATAAATATTAAAATTTCTTCGAAATGTTGGTAATAACAGCTTCCATCGCACATGCATATACTAATCTGACACTGCCCTTTCCATTTCTTCCAAATTTAGCCATTTTTGCAAAGATTTTAATCAATAAGATAAAAATCCTCGCTCTTTTAGCATCCATTACTATTACAAGTGGGCTCCAAAATGGCGACCGAGTCAGCTAGTATAAATATATAAATATAGTAGTTCTAGTTTTTTTTACTCGCAGCCGACGTTGGCTACGTTTTTAACTATACCTATTAACATTAAAAAGAATTCGCGCTAGACTAAATACAGTAGAAAAATCAAATTAAATCCTAAATAAATAATTTCAGTTATTATTAATTATTAAATTAAATTGAATTTTTATTTAAATTTTAATAAAAACTAGTTGAGATTGTGTGGTACTGCATTGCCAAAATGATATTAATTAATTAAAAGATCGTTACTGTATTCGCAAAGTCGGCCGTTCTGTTGTCACTTTTTTTCCATTTTTTGATTTGTCTTCACATTCTGATAGAGTATCAAAAATATGTAAAGATTTTAACAGGCATATGTGTCCTATCTCTTTGGGAACAGGGTCAAAATGACGGTTAATCTGTTTGGTCGAGGGACCAAAATATTATGAAATGAATAACAGTGTTTGGCGTTAATGTATATAAAAATTTCAATAGTGTAAATTTTTTATCTAATTTTGCACTATTGATTTTTTATCTAATCACTCCTCTCTTATATATTAATGTATATAATTAATTTTTTCGTTTTAGTATATAGTGATTGTACAATATATCCCCAAAACGGTCTGCTGAGAAAATTATAGCAATAAATGAGATAAAAACGCCCAAAAAGCAGAAAAAAATGAGCCCAACATGCCAGTTTCACTGAAGACCAAAGTTTACATTTAACAGTTGTAGATACTTATCTGTGTTAGGTTAATCACTGTGAAATTGACAGTAATGAATTTGTAATACTGTGAAAGTCTCGCTTTCATACTGACAGTAACTTTTTTACTTTTTACAGTCCTGTCACAGAAGATTTTCTTTTTAATAAAATTGAATTTACAGTTTGGCGTGTTGTGGCAACTGTTGTACGACCGGCTTTTAAATAAGATAATAAGCAAGTAACATAGTTAACATTATTTATCAGATGCTCGGATTGGTACACATGCTTTGTCAGACGCGAATTGTGGCGATCCGCATTAACAACATGAACTAGGGAAAAAAGCCAAACTTTCTGTTTTCAAATCTGTCTTTCTCCCCATTTTCATCTCAGGTAATAAAATGAAAGACTGCGATCGCGTGTGCTAGTGGCTGATCATGAATCTCGGGTAATGACTGAAAGAGTGCGGTCGGGTGTGCTAGTGGCAGAAATAAGAATCCTGAGAGGCGTGGTATGGGTAACCTTACTACATAGAATGCACAGCAGCACAATAAATGTTTAGGCGTTGAGCCGCTACTTCACCGCACAGAGATTTCTCTGTAGCTTTGCCATGTGATGCTACAAACAGGAGACAGTAGGCAGTTGTTTTTTTCCATGCTGGTGGTTATGTAAGATACCAAGGAGTCGGCATAGAACCAGAGGGCTAGACAACATGGAAAATCTTATTTCGTGTTGCTTGGGGACATGCACCTGATAGCGGAAGTGTCACAAGGGTCGTTCTAGAATAATTACCACACGAGAATATTTTATAATTCAGGTTTTCATAAAAGGACACCAGAGGGAGCTCGCAAGAACGAGAGAAAAAGACAACGGGCAGAAGTGGAAGGGAGAGAGGTCAGAAAGGATTTGCCGGCGAGTAAAGGAAGGAGTTTAGGAGGGGCACAGCTCGACTGGAAACACGAATGATGGAAAGGAATCAACGGTATGGGTTGGAAGAAAAGAACGCAAACTAATCAGGTTAGTTCCGTAAATTATCCAGCTCGCATAGATACTCCTTTACGCTCCCTTCCTAAGAACGTTTTGAATAGTAGAAATAATACATTATTTCGCAATATCCAAGCTCAGTCAATGAATAAAATTAGTTTACCTGCATGTCTTCAGTCGTCCCCCTCTACAACATTGTGGTTGACCCATGTGCACATTACAAGCGTAACTGAGAAGCTCGAGAAAGAAGCAAAAGGATAGTTAATCATATACCTTCATTGATAAGAATTATTGGCTTTTTCCCGTATGGTTTAGCAGCTTATTATATGAACAGACTGGGTGAAAAGTAACGTTATTGAGTTATTCAAGTTAAAGTTAAGTGTACTTACCTGCTATAATTAATGGACTAGTCAATTGCATATTGAGGACTAGAGTTTTAAAATATCTTGGAGTAAAAATATTCATTATAGAAGAACTATTTATTTATTTATTGAACTTTATTAAGATAATTGAGCATTACAAATTTCATTCAGCTAGTCTACTAAGTTGAGAAGATTAACATTTAAGTTCGATATTGGAGTTTCTCTTCCAACTCTTATTACTCTTTATAACGACGTAGTCAGCAATTAGTTTCTTCCAAGTTTATTGTTTAATTGCTTGGTACTTTAATTATCATTACGTTTTTCCAATCTACTTTCCATATGGAGTTTTCCTGATTTCGTCTACAATTATATTGGATTAGCCTGCGTTCTTCAAGAAGTGAAGTGGACTGCTCACCGTTTAGAAGACATCGACGGCTTGAGGATCTTTCGGAGAGAAATACGAGAGTTTCCTGTTTCATCCTCCCACCGATTCCTTAAGGAAGAATTCAAGTCAAATTGTAATATTTATTTCTATATCATAAGCTGTGAAGGCTTCAATTGACTAGCCTATCAATAATTAGTGTACTAATAATAATTAAGATATTCTATTTGAGAAGATTATTAATATAGGAATATGAGTTCTAATTCCGGATTTATTTAATGAACACCTACCTTCATTATTTGTTTTGTATCAGTCTATTTATAAACGTAATAAATGGAATTTATTATGAAATTCGCTTCTTCTAATTTGTCCTCCATACTTATTAATACACATCCATGCTTCCACTGATATTTATACGTGACATAAGTAGTGGAGGACAGATTAGCTTTGGAGCTCAGAGCGTGGCGTCGACGGTCGGCCTGGTGCCCAGTAAAAGCTTGAATAAAGAGCGTGGCATCGAGGTTTCAGGCCTATTCAGCGACATTCTTTTCGAAAGTTAGCTTTCGTATATTGAACTTTTATGCTAGAAGTGGGCTTTAGTTAACCACTCAGTTTTGGTAGTTCAGAACTCGACGTTTGTTAGTCATCTGAGCGCCTAGCAGTACAAAAAAAATTTTTCTTCTGAGTGTATCAATGACTTTGGCTTTAAAATAAACTAAAGCCCACAATTTAATTTTTTTTTCATTGGACATTTATTTCTCTATTCTGGTGAGAAGCTAGTTTATGTTGTGTTAGTTTTAGTTGGTGACAAGTACTTGTAGCGACTAATTTAGCCTTGTGCTTAGTTGTTTGTGCTGTCTACCACAGATTGTAGAAATTTTCTATTTCTGGTGTTGTTGCAGTGGGACACATACATAACCAGCTGGTAACACTGGGTGCAAAAGAATTATTGCTGACTCTGAATGACAATTAGTGTGTGTTCTTCTGGATTGCTAAGACTTGTTATTTTATATTTTTGTATGCTGAATCACTTCGTCGGAGTAAGTACTGGAGGGCAGATTAGCTTCGATTCAACCCTCGACACAAATTTGCAATGCTTCAACAAAGGCACATTAATGTTCACATCAGCATGGTCAGCAATTGGGCTTCACCAGCAGTAACAAATTTTAAGTGACCTTTCATTTATTTATGCACTTTGGTCATGGCGGCTCTTGAAGGTCTCATCCAGGCAGTACAAGAATTACAGGTAGATCCAACCCTAAGTGTAATTCGTACAATAGAGTTCCCGTTTGTTTCAGGATCGGTTAAAGAGGACCCTGAAGCCTTTATCTAACATTTTCAGATAGTGGCCACCTGTAAAGGCATCCCTCATGCTCAATGCGTTCATTTTGCTCCAGCATTCTTTAAAAAAGCAGCAGCCGAATGGATCACTTCCGTAACGGATGTATTACCTTTGATGACTTTGGAAGAATTGTCCCAGAGGCTCATACGAGCCTACTCCAGAGGCCAAATACAAATGACCCGCTGAGCCGAATTGCATAGACTAATGTTAAAAGAGTCTAATGTAACCGAATTCATTATAAGGTTCTGATATTTAATTAATGGGCTCGACGATTCGACTGAGTCAGAGAAATTGCACTTTTTGCTGCAAGCCCTTCCTAACAAAATAGCAACACAGCTCAAGGTGAAAGACAAAATGACAGTAGAAGAAAGTATCACATTCATGGAAAAACGGTTTCGGGCGAGCGAAGGGGCCTGTTCTAGCGATATGGAGCCAATGTAAATTGATGCCATTGGAGCGCAAAACAGAGTTCCTACAGAAGGTCAAAAGAAAAGGAGACCTATTAAGTGGTACGCCTGTGGCGATTTTGGGTACATAGCTCGTGATTGCAAACAAAAGAAAAAACCAATAATCCAGCATAGGACTTTATGCATAGCGATCCTCGAAATGAGCTGTGTGTAATAAGTGGTGTTTATCAAGGGGAAAAAGCTTAAAACGCTTATTGATACAGGTGCCTTAGAAAATTATATTGATGAGAATATTGCTCAACAGCTAAATTTAAGATGTAACCAGTTAACAGACCAGGTTAAGACTACGTTATTCGCTGATGGCACAACCCGGTCCATTAACAAGATTGCCCAATATGTACCTATCAAGAGTGGAGCTTACGAAGGCAAAGTGCATTTTAATGTAGGCAAGCTACAAAGTTATAAGGTAATTCTAGGGGTACATTGGATCCAGCAAAATCGCATCTACGAGGGTTAGGGCAAAAGTCACGACAACTATTTTTTTTCTTGAAGATACCAGTCCGGTTGGAAAATGTGACATATACAGATGAAAGGCCAAGGTGTTAACTACATGTGTGGACAATGAATAGCACTGAAATATCGTAACACACTAATTTATTACAGTAGTTTACAGGGCAATATGGCCTTCACGGTGCAAAAGAATGACAACACAGTACACATAAAGTTGACGTGACAAACCTGGGCCTAAAGACCCTCAAAGTAGTCCCCTGCTACTGTCACCACATGCTGCTAACGATGTGGAACACGGTGAATACCATCAGCCTCAGGCGCTGAATACCATCAGCCCGAACGTTGCTCATCACTGGTTGACACACGTCCTTGCTGAAACTTTCCCATCCACCGTGCTACTGTACGGTATGGTATGGCATTATTCCCAAGGGCTTCCACTAATTCACTGTGACATTCCATCGCATTTCTCCCTCAGAGAACGGCTATTTTGATGTAAGCGCGCTGCTGCATCTCCCTGCACGGGTTACTTCCATCTCGCACGACACTCACCAACTGACTGATTTCACAGCCCTCGCTGCGCTACTACCAGCTATCACAGAGCCATCTGTTGTTCTGCATACGCACTATGCCTGCAGAACTTCCACACAACACACACGTTTGTGATCCGTTCACATATCTACAAGAAAAAAAATAGTTGCCATGACTTATGCCCCAACCCTCTTATTTCGACGGGATTAAGAAAAGATGTGCTGTTAATAAACAAGGCAAGCGAATCTGGCTGTCTCAATGGACGGCAGTGGAGCTTGACACCAGTGCCCTCAACTGTACTGTGCCATATACTTATAGAGCAGCCCCAGATATCCGTGTATATTGTTCGTGCTAGAGAAAAAGTGAATTTAAATCCTAAATATATTGTACACCCATCATTACAGGACCTTACTGAACAATATCAAGACATTTTCAAAGAGGAGCTTCCAACCGGGCTACCCCCCAAGCGCGAGACTCAGCATGAAATCTCGTTGGAACAGAACATGATGCCTTTCAACACACCACTCTATTGGATGTCATTGGAAGAACAAAAGGAGCTACGAAGAAACATAAGTGACTTGTTACAAAAGAAATTAATAGTTGCTTTTACATCATCTTTTACTTCCCTGGTCTTATTCGTGATAAAAAAGGATGGGGGATTAAGAATGTGTGTGGACTATCGCAAGCTTAACAAGTTTGACACATGATAACTGTTACGCCATCCAACGCACAGACTCATTGTTCAATCACTTAAATAGAGCAAACTACTTTGCCAAGCTTGATGTATAACAAGCGTACCATCAGATACGCGTCAAGCCATCCCTTACCACTTTCAAAACCCCTCAAGGAACATTCGAGTTCCGAGTAATGCCTTTCGGGCTCAAAGGGGCCACCTCGACCTTCATGAAGGCTATACATGAAGTATTACGAGATATGTTACATACCGAATTAATAGTATTTTTTGATGACATCTTTATAATTGCTCTCACTATGAAAATATTAAAGGAAACACTAGCTAAAACGTTTCAGCGTCTCTGAGATCATAAATTTTACCTTAAGAAGAGTAAGTGCAAGATTGGCGTCCCTCAAGTAGATTACTTAGGATTCTCGTTTTCTGCTCAAGGCAAGAAATGTGAAGACAGACTAATTCAAGCAATCTTGGATTGGAAAGAGCCGAGTAGCGCAACTCAATTAAGATCATTCCTAGGGACAGCCTAATTTTATAGATCATTCATAAACAACTATGCTGAGATTACATCCCCATTGTACGATCTTCTACAGATGGATGTTCCCTTCAAGTGGGCTAAGCACCAACAACAGGCATTTCGTATACTAAAAAAGGCATTTACGTCTCTTCATATACTTAAATATTTGATCCCTCCAGGAAATTACACATATTGCGTGATGCGTCAGAGCAAGCTCTGGGAGCAGTTGCTATTCAACAATATGATACAAAATTGCTACCCATAGCATATGAATCCCCACGGTTTAGGAAGGAAGAATCCCAGCACTCCATTTATGCTAAAGAGCTGCTAGCAGTAGCCCATGCAGCCCGCTGCTGGAGGCATTATATTCAGCAAGTGCCAACCACTCTTGGTCGCAACCGTGGCTATCAAGACTTGAAGCCACCGTCTTGCAATATATTTTGGACTTTGACGTGATCCTTAAGTATATTAAAGCAGCGCATAACGTTATCACCGATGCCTTGTCATGGTATATACCATTCAGAATATCTACCGAATGTACTGTCAATTCGCTGGCGTTGCAGCGACCAGAGGGGTGGAGTATGTCACAAGCATTGTTCCATAATAATTACCAAACGAGAATATTTTGAAACTCCGGTTTTCATAAAAGGACACCAGAGGGAGCTCAGAAGAACGAGAGAAAAAGACAACAGGCGGAAGTGGAAGGGAGAGAGGTCAGAAAGGATTTGTCGGCGAGTAGAGGAAGGAGTTCAGGAGGGGTGGAGCTCGACTGGAAACACGAACGATGGAAAGGAATCACCAGCATGGGTTGGAATGAAAGCAGCGACGGATTTAGGGGGGGGGGGGGGGCTATAGGGACTTAGCCCCCCTCTGGCGAGTTGATTACCCCCCTATTGAAAAATTGGAAAATATTTTAAAATTTACCAATTTAATTTTTACCAATTTTTTTTTAATTTAGCATTTAATTTTTAACAATATTTTTAAAAATTACCAATTTAATTTTTACCAAAGCGCTCCCAAGAGCTCGCTTCGGTCACCTACTTCCTGTTTCGCGGGAACAGCCACTCACCTTGTACCAACGATATGAAATTAGTAGATGACTCATGAGCTGCTTTCAGCACCACCAACGCATCCCCATTTGAAAGCCTGTCGGCCATTGCTTTGGTTGGCAAAAAATGGCCTTCATCATATGTTTACGTTTGATGTTGGCGTAGACAAACACAGTAAAACTCAATGCCGATTTCTTGTCTAGCGTTAAATTGTAGTAATAGATATATTAAACGTTCACCACTGACCTTTAAGAGGTGTTTTTATCTTTCTGCGTCTTAAAATGTTTTTCTCATGTAAAAATCCTGGTCATCTTTTAAAATCGTAGTTGGTTGATACATAAAAGATGTCGATATTCAACCATGTTACCGTCGTTTCAGTGATACCAGAATGATTGTTTAGAGGTATTTATGAAATTATATACCGAATTTGGGAGAGGTCGCTTAAGGAATTTCAGACTACAAGCACAATGTTGGTGGGGGAGGGGTGCTTTCTTAGCTGCCGACAAAGCGGATATATAGTAATGGTGCTTTGGCTGGCGATGTTATTCTGCCAACTACAGTAATGACACCTACACTAACAATAGAGATTAGTTCCACTTTTCGCCACCTTCAAATTGCCCCAAAGATGGCGGCCACATAAGCGATCTACTCTTTTCATATCGTTGCCTTGTACCCTTCCTTGTTCATCGGTAAGTTTTAACTCCAAAATAAAATTTTATTTGCTCACATTACAATTTCATGTTAGAATAAGTAATTGTAATTTATTGTTTGACATTATTTCTGAAAGATTGCTTTTAAGTTGTATTCTCTTTATTTTATAACCATCAAGAGATTTGTTCGCTTGTCAAAATATGAGTGGAGAAGACATTCGCAAATTTTTTGGGATCTTTGGAGGAAAAAGGAAGAAATCCCCGTCCCATTCTTCCAACTCAAATGAAGTACTGTCCACCACTTCTGCAGCAGCAGCTATAGCATGTTCGTCATAGGACCTAGTGCTGATAGCTGAAGAAACAATGAATCAAACACTACAGGGTCCATGTCTACGCAGTCCCTCCCAACCTAGATTACAAAATTATCCGTTGACTAAATTTAAGTCCCAAAACAGATCTTTTTCATCAAAATATTTTCAAGAATATGGCTGGTTAGAGTACAGTCAATTTTTAGATAAAGTATTTTGTTTTTCTTGTCGTCACTTTGGTAGCCATCCTATGGATACCTTCGTTAATGGTGGGCTTTCAGATTGGAAAAAATTAAAAGAAAAATTGACACAACATGATAAAAGTTTAAGTCACAAAGATAGTGAAGTAAAGTTACATGATTAAAGAAGTACAAAAACAAAGTGTCCTGTGCAAGATAAAATTTTAACTCAACACGAACGAGAAATTGATATAAATACTGGCTACGCAAAAAAAATTATTGATCTAATACATACCATGACCAAGCAGGGTTTACCTCTTAGAGGTCATAAGGAAAAAAAAACTTCAAATCGAGGAAACTTTTTAGAGTTCTGTGACTTATTAGCTCGTTATGATGATAATATTCATACTTTCTACGCTAAATATTTTAACTTAACTAGCAGCAGTATTCAAAATACAATAAATAAATACAATAATAAATACAATAGCTGAAATGGTTGAGAGTAAAATCGCTGGAGAAATCCAAAAAGCTAAATTCTTTTCTCTGATAGCCGATGAAGCGAGATGTTTTAAAGAAGAACAGTTCTCTATTTGTGTGCGTTATGTTATAAATTTTAAAATTTATGAGCGATTTTTATTTTTTGTGGACTGTTCTGGTGCCCAGGATGCTAAAAGTTTGTTCAGCATTAGAAAAGCTTAAAATGTTAGGCTTAGATAGGGGGTGGCCGTGGCCTGGTTGTCTCGTCGGTTGGCTTGCCAATCGATGGAGTTCAGCAACTTCAGGCGCGGCCAGCTGCTGGTTGGGTGACGGCCAGGGCTTAAGGGCCACCGCTGGCGGGACAGCTATTTGGGGCGCGGCTATTGGGGGACTTTGGTCTGACCCATTTGCCGATTGACCATAGCTGGTGTTCCAGCGGTTGGTACAGCCTCTGGCTCGTTTATCCCCAGCAGCTCTTCCATCATGAAACCCCCCGTGCTTCGGAGGGCACGTTAAGCCGTCGGTCCCGGCTGCTACTGTCATCTCGTAGCAGTCGTTATTTACTGGGATGGCGCAAAACTCCCTCGTAGGAGTAGGTGCCGCAGATTATCGCTTGATAATCTACCCTCTGTACTAGATACTAGGCTTAGATAAAACGCCCATTTTTGGACAGTCTTATGATGGAGCTAGTGTAATGTCTGGCAAACATGCAGGCCTTCAAAGCAAAGTGAAGACTGTTTATCCATTTGCAACATTCCTTCATTGCTATGCCCACAAAATCAACCTCGTAGTAACCTACTTATGCAAGTCCATTCAGGCCTTGAGATTTTTTTTTTCAATATTATTGAAAGTGTCTATATCCATTTCAATAAACCATCAAACCATAATATTCTAAGAAATGTCCAGCAAAACCTCGAAATTAACCATTTCGAAATAGCTAGCCTTAGCTCTACTGGATGGGTTTGCTGATACAATCATTGTGAAAGCTTGTTAACTAATTTTGCAGCAATAATTAAAGCATTAGAGGAAGAAATAAGTGAGAAAAAAGATAAAGATGCTGTGGAAGCAAGTGGAATTTTATCTTCGATTTTAAGATGCGAATTTGTCGTATCTCTTCACATCATGTATGAGATATTAAACCTCTGTAATGTAATAAGCAAGTCATTTCAAAAATAAGACCAGAACCTAGGTAATGCTGCTGAAATAGTCGAAGGTGTTATTTCTTCCCTCGAAGAAAAAAGACTGAGCAAAAAGCATTTTAAAGAAGTATGGACAAAAATTTCTACATTTGCCGAATAACATAGCATAAGCCTGGAGATAGCAAGGCGTGCGAAACGCAAAATTGAACTCAGTCAAAACTTAAACCAATTCTTTGTAGAAACTACAACAGGGGACAGGGACTTCCACGAAACATCGGACCCAATCTTTATTACAGGGCTTACGATACAGTTATTTTCAAACTAAAAGAACGGTTTAGTGCAGAAAGCTTAAAATTGGCCAAGTCAATAAATGAACTTTTTCATCTTGAACTTTGAAGAGGCAAAATATTTTTTAGAACATTATCAAGATATTTTAAAAACAGACAGGAATCTGCTTGAAGCAGAGATTACTGTAGCAAAAAACGCCTTTAACTCAAAGGATTCCGATGAAGACATGACATTATTTATCCGAAAACATGACGAAACATTCCCAAGCATAAGTAAAATTTCCTCTCTTGCCCTATCACTGCTAATTTCGTCAGCTTCTGCTGAGCATTCCTTCTCTGCGATGAGGAGAGTCATGACTTACCTAAGAAATACAATGCTTCAAGACAGATTTTCGAATATAGCTACAATTGACATCGAAAACTGATTATATATCTAAAAATATTCAACTCGAAGAAAGCATTGAAGGATTTTCGAAAAGAAATTCACTTAAAATTAAACTTTCTTAAAATAATATAAAAATAGCCTATTTTAATATTTATGCTACCAACTTTTATTCTTGTATAATATTAGGCTATATAAATCATAATATAATTAATATATATGTATCTACTGTATTTGTTAAAAAATAAACAACTTTAATTCTTTTATACCTAGTTTACTTATTTAAGTACCTTAATTACTGTTCTAATTGAGTATGACGCCACCGACCAGTGTATGGGGCTTAGCCCCCTCATTCATTTTACTTTAAATACGCCGCTGAATGAAAGAACGCAAACTAATGAGGTTTATTCTATAAATTATCCTGCTTGAACAAGTACTCCTTTGCACTCCCTACCTAAGAACATTTTGAATAGTAGAAATAATATATTACCTCGCAATTTCCAAGCTCAGTCAATGAATGAAATTAGTTTACCTGCATGTATTCAGTCTTCCCCCTCTACGACATTGTGGTTGACCCATGTACACATTACAAGCGTAACTGAGAAGCTCGAGAAAGAAGCAAAAGGAGAGTTAATCGTATATCTTCATCGTTTATAAGAATTATTGGCTTTTTCCCTTATGGTTTAGCGGCTTATTATATGAACAGACTGGGTGTAAAGTAACGTTATTGAGTTATTCGAGTAACAGTTAAGTGTACTTACCTGCTATAATTAATGGACTAGTCAATTGCATATTGATGACTAGAGTTTTAAAATATCTTGGAGTAAAAATATTCATGTTAGAAGAACTATTTGTTTATTTATTGAACTTTATTAAGATAATTGAGCACTACAAATTTCATTCAGCTAGTCTACTAAGTCGTAAAGATTTACATTTAAGTTCGATATTAGAGTTTCTCTTCCAACTCTTATTGCCCTTTATAACGACGTAGTCAGCAATTAGTTTCTTCCAAGTTTATTGTTTCATTGCTTAGTACTTTAATTCTCAAGGCTAATTATATTTTTCCAATCTACTTTCCATGGGGAGTTTTCGTCTACAATTATATTGGATTAGCCTGCGTTCTTCAGAAGTGAAGTGGACTGCTCACCGTTTAGAAGACATCGACGGCTTGAGGATCTTTCGGGGAGAAATACGAGAGTTTCCTGTTTCATCCTCCCACCGATTCCTTAAGGAAGATTCAAGTCGAATTGTAATTTTTATTCCTATATCATAAAAGCTGTGAAGGCTTCAAGTTGACTAGACTATCAATAATTAGTGTACTGATAATAATTAAGATATTCTATTTGAGAAGATTATTAATACAGGAATATGAGTTCTAATTCCGAATTTATTTAATGAGCACCTACTTTCATTATTTGCTTTGTATCAGTCGATTTACGGACGTAATAACTGGAATTTATTATGAAATTGGCTTATTCTAATTGTCCTTTGTACTTATTAATACACATCCATGCTTCCACGGATATTTATACGTGACAGGAAGATCACGAGCGCTGGTGCTCCTGTCCTCGCGACCCTAAACGATAGGCAGTTTCGAAAAGTAAGTAATGACCAGTAGTTACAGGCGTCCAGGAGAACAAAGAGTTTTCACACCAGGTGTATTTTCTCCCTGCCTTTTTCTCTCTTTTTTTTTTATTATATTACCTATTAAATTACCCACAACTTTTTTTTCGATTTAGAAATTTATTTCTCAAGTTAATTCCAAACTTAATTCAAATTAAAATTAATATAATTAAAAATTAATTCAAATGTCATTAGGTGTTAAAAAATATGCATTGACACAAAGCACAAGTTTAATTCAATTATATTTTTTTTTTTCCTTTTAATAAAAAAATCCCCTCATTTACACATACACAAAAAAACTACCGTACCAATCGTCGGGCTACTCCTTGCACAGCGAGCGCCTACAATAATTTTCTTAGTTATTTCCCTTTTTTTTTTTTAAATATTAGGCTATCCGATCTCTTCAGGTATTGGGATAATCAATGTTTCTGCATCCTGAATAGTTGCTTGAAATAATTGACTTAACATTTAGCATTTTTGTGTTCCATAGCCATAGATTGTATTAATTTCTTTTTTCCATGGTTCAATCAACACTTCCAATTATATAAATTGACTAGCAAAGGTACCCGGCGTTGCCGGGGAGAATTATACTTGTAGGTAAACAGAACAATCTCAAAAAGTTAAATTAAATTTTGCAATATTTTAAAAATAAACAAATAAAAATGCTTAGAATTAATACAGTAAAAATTCTTAAGGAAAATTCGAAAAAAAAATTTTTAAAGGCTTACAATGGATGGACCTCTCCAATAATTTCTTACTCACGTAATCTTACTTCATATGTACGCTTGATGTTGTTGCAATTTCTACTCTTCTCTCAATGTGTTGAAGCAAAACTTGGCCATTCATCACTTTGTGTAGTCTAGCGGTCGCCGATTCTTCTATTTATTTGCTTCCCATTTGCTCAATACAGCACGGAGCTAAAGGAGTGCTTCCTCTATCGTCTTTCCACTCTTTCTCAATAGTCTTCTAACTCTCCATTATCTCCAGTTACTGATCATTTTTAAATATTTTCAAGAAACTGTTAAGTACTAAGAACTCTCTTTTCTAAGATAAGCCTGAATAAAAGGAATTCTATGCATTGTTGCAAATTGAAACTTATCCATATTGCATCATCATTTTATGTTCATTGTTATAATTCTTGGAAAGATTGCTTTAACATTGCTGTTGGTGAATTGCGTGTTGATACCATTGTTGATGCGAACACGATGGCCCTATTGTTGCACAAACTTTGCCTTGCATTGTTGGTCAAGAGATATATATTGTTGGTCCATGCAGTGTGTTTGTGAATTGCGTGCTGATACCATTGTTGATACCTATTGTTGTACAAACTTTGCCTTGCATTGTTGGTCATGAAATATTTCTCATTAATATGA
The DNA here is from genome assembly GCA_023313115.1 of Rhysida immarginata. Taxonomy (NCBI): domain Eukaryota; kingdom Metazoa; phylum Arthropoda; class Chilopoda; order Scolopendromorpha; family Scolopendridae; genus Rhysida; species Rhysida immarginata. The sequence goes on from JAHWFO010006339.1 coordinate 22,371, forward strand.
CTTGCCATAACCATGAATATCAATTTTTTAACTATATTTATTATTTTTCCAAAATCTGAGATAGACAGTGACCTTCCTCATACTTTGAAGGTCAAGTATGCAAAATTTCATCAAGATCGGAATAAAACTGAAGATTTGTATAAAAAACAAACCCACCCACAAACAATCCTTCCAAGTTACTCATTCAACATCATAATACGTACGTGTTCACTTGTGAGTACTAACTAGCACTTGTCACAATTTTCACTGTGTAACTCGGAAACTTCTCGTTGGAATTCAATCAAATTTTAACGGTATACACAGTCTTATGTACCTTGTTATTCCCCCAAATTGCATTAATCTAGGCTTTACAGAATCTGAGTTATTAACTTGTTGATCTTGGTGGCGGCATTTTTATTTCTGTTCATATCTCAGTTATCGTTCATATTTGAACCCATGTTCATAGGACGTTTTGTGTTTATCTTAACCTCTATAATACCCCCTTTAAGTATTTTACATTCGATGTAAATCACCCTGTATAGAAGAAGATTTTAACCCCAGGAACATTGTCTATTTCTTTTATTCTTAACCAATCTACAGCAGTCGGTAATAAGAATTTATAGTACTGTCCAATCCATTTCCATCTAATAACTAATTCATGTATCTCTTCTTTCTCTATTAAACGGAGATTATATACGCATGCGTTTGAAATTGTTTTTATGAGGATTTCTGGATTTCTCATATAAATTGCGTTCATATCCACAGTGACTCCTATTACTTTAAACTATATATTATAAATTCCGATTAGTTATCTACTGTATGTGATTTAATTTATTCTCTAACAATTTCTAAATTATTCAAGTAGCTATTTTTCTTATTACTTGTTGAAGGCATCTTCGTATCGTTTTTACATTGCTACATCTTGCATGTGCTCTGTCTCGCACTCAGCTACCCATTGACATACTACAGCTCACCTGCTGATTGGTTCCCACCAACTCGCATTCTAATACTCCCCAAACAGGGAAACCCTCTTTAAAGTCAATTAAAAAAAAATACTCTTACTCAGACATGCCCCTCATCTGATGTTCATTTCTACCCCTACCCCTCTTTTATGTTAATATAATTTATTATTTGCTTTAAATATTTTTTGTTCGGGAAAACTCAGATTATTATGTAAAAAGAGATATAATTTTACGCTGTGGCTACAGTCACGGAACCGTGTACGATTTTTCAGTCCCGGAATGACCTCACTTCCTGCTACGTGAAGGGAAGAGAGGTGCACGGCGGCCACGGGATCGTGATCGAGATTTGTTTCACGGATCTGCGGCCGTGAAAGGCATATGGGGTCATTCAAGTTTTTAGCTACAATAGGGAAATTCATTCGTTGTTTAGCTGTAATAAAATTTGTGATCGTACAAAGGAAATACAGGAATAATTTCGCTACCCTCATCGTTTATAAACCATTTTCCAGTCATTTTAATTCCTTATTTCTCTATTTAGCAATAGGGAAGCGAAGTTCGTCGTTTATGTGTGGTTTCGTCCTTTTTTTGTGGCTCCTTCAATTGTTCTAGAGTCGCATGTCCACAATTGAACAAAATTTTGCTTAGAATATCCTTAACAAAGCTATATAATTCGTTATATGATGAAAATTCATCTTTAAAATCCATCGCACATGTGACTTGAACATTCGACGTGACCGCTTTTCCCTTCACGTAGCAGGAAGTGACGTCATTCCGGGACTGAAAACTCGTACACGGTTCCGTGACTGTAGCCACAGCGATAATTTTATTTGTAATTCATTATTCTATAATTATTTGTAATTTTTCTATTCTTTAAGTGTTTTTTTACTGTTTTGCAGACAGTGATTGTTGAGTATATATTGTTTTAATAAATGTTAATTAAAAAATCTCCACGTGATTATCACTGTCTGCAGCTACTTGTCCCTCGCAAATAATTTTCGTGATCATGAGGATGTGTCCCACTATTGTTGATGTTCTTTCCGTGGTTACTGTTTTTTTTATTTCAGACAGATCACTCCCAGCTTCTGGCTTGACCAGTCGTCCCTCCTTCTGGTCCTCCACGTCCTTACTACCTGCAGCATGGCGTTCAACTTCCATTTATCATTTTCATTCCAATGTTCTGCAAATTACTCCTACCCTGCCGTTCGATGTTTAGTTTCTTATTGAATTTCTCACTTTCTCGCGGCAGCCATGATTCTTTACCGAGCAGCATTGTTTTGCAGGTTTACCCATAAGGTAATAATGAAATTTCTGTTAATGCTATTTCAACAATAATGCGCATAAGGGACGCCATGCTGCCTATTTCAATTCTTATTTCCCATTAATAATTAATTATTATTTCGCAGAATTTCTTTAGACATTAAATGGGAATTTTGAAATTTCTTTTTTTTTATTCTTTTAAGGAATTGGTCTGTCTCAATTCTTTTTATATTTAATCTCAATTTGCTCAATGTAGCGATTAATATTTCTCGTTACAGTGTTTTGCTGTATTTAACATACATTTAAGTATTTCTTTATTTTATTCCGAGAAATATTTTCTTTTGTAATTGAGATCGCAATACCTATTCCTCAATTAAATCATATTGTATAGAACATTCTTTTGTACAGAATTTTTGTATTTTATAAATAAATATCGCAATTTTTTAAACCAAAATAAAAGTCTTTTAACGAGCCACGTTTGCTCTTAAGTTTTGGGGTTCTTTTTTTTTAAAGTACCACCCATTAAATTCCATTTATTTTGCTTCCCCCTCTGAACATTTTTGCTATTTTGTTTTTTGTTCTTTTGTCTTTTCCCCTTCCCCTTTTCTCTTTTCTTACTAATTGCATTGTCTGCATTGTATTTATATTTTGTGCCCGTAGGGGCTTAAGTTGTCAGTCCTTGACCATACCGGGCTCTGTTGGGTGCTATTGTATCTTTTTATTAATAAATAAATAAATGTTACGTTTTTATACATATTTTCAATGTTTAATTATTTGATACACTAAAATAATCTCTTTGCAGTCACATTGCTATTTCTCACGCACTCGAACAAATGCCATACTCTGTGTTTATTTTTAAAAATCGGAGGGTGAGAGTCATCCTCTGCCATCTGTATTACCAGCTTTTCTGCATCATGCACCCCAACTTGTAGTGGTTTACTCAACATTTGGCATTGTTCAGTTCCGTAACCATAGAATGTGTTAAAAGCGTTTTTCCAATGTATAAGCTGTGCTGCTAGTTCTGAATAAGACACCTAATCATGAAATAAACGGTATAGTTCATGTTCTCTTTTATTCTTTTCCGATCTTCAGCAGTTATGTTAATTTCAATTGTAGGTAATAGGAAACTGTAGTCTCCTCTCACCCATCTGCCTCTGTGTTCAACTAAGTCTCTAGCATTATTATCTAACAGGTACAGATTATATATGCTTACAAAAGAAAGACTCACTCAAGGAAAGAAAATTCCCGACTGTGTGCTTCACTGCAATTCAAATGTGTTAGAAACCTCAGCCAACCTGGGCAGCTCAACCTGACCTTGAGTGACTCTTTCTCGCCCACTTTCTCAAAATCTTTCAAGGGGAAGGGTGTGATTAAAAATTGTTTTTAGACTAAGGTGGTGTTGCTCTACAGGATAGCAATTGGAAAATTTTCTCTATCTTTAATAGTTTTCAAGTTAGCAAATGGATGACCTGAAACTTGGGAGTCAAAGTTCAAATTTGAGTGCAGCAATAAATCCTCCCCTCCACTACCTATAAACCACAACATCAGATCTCGCTTACCTGGCAGATTTGAGTTATCTGCCATGTTACCAGATTTTTTGCACACCCTGTATAATAAACTCCGATTAGTTGTCTACTCTATGTGATTTAACTAATTCTCTAAGAATTTCTAAATTTTACAAGAAGTGCAGTCAAAGCTGGATAATAGGACCAGACACCTGTTAGGACCAAAACTCCAGGTCCCAATCCTGATCTATAGCGTATTGTTAGCTCGAATAATACGACCAATCGGTTATTAGGACGAAATATTAGTAAAAAGAAAACGTTTAAAACAATATGCGTGCAAAAAAACTAAATGGGACAATGGTCAATTAGTGTTAGGAAATAAGCGTGTAAAAGGTTACTATATAACGTCTATTGTTTTTTCGATAGAATGTCCTTTCTTGATCACATTGACACGTGACAGATCGGATCGTTTTGGTAGCAAAGTGTGGTTAAGCCATTTAAAAAAAAAAAAAAAAAAAAAAAAGTGGCATTCGACAGGACTCTGGACAGTGATATTTTTCTACTTTTTTACCAACCCAACTCACCCCACCCTGAAAGACATACTCATTGAAAACTGTACCTACTTTTATTGTTACTTGTTAAAGACATATTCATTGAAGACTTTTGCTCAATGTTGCTCTCTGTCTCGCACTCAACCACCTACTAAAGATTAAGACTCCAAATGGCCTAAATTGTTCCCAAGGACTCGCATTCTATTACCCCTACGCAGGCCATCCCTGTTCAGGCGAATAAAAAAACTGTTGTTAACACATGTCCCTTAATCTGATGTCAGTTTTACCCTACCACTCTTTTCACAACTTAGACGCTTGCTTCGTTTTTGATAGTTTTATATTTTCTAAATTATTTTGTCTTTTACTGTTTTTAATTTAACGTTGTTTTGTTATTCATTACGGTTAAAATGAATTTTACAATTTCTTCTTCGTGTCTAGTCATGAAGTGTAATGTTCTTAGTATTATCATTATTAGCCGTGTACATATATTTTGTATTAATGTCTACTGAGATCCTTCAAATGGTTTAGCATCCATTGTGACTGTTGAATATTTACAAAATTGTTTTTTTTTCTTAATTTTCTTTGTCATTGACGAAGTTTTAAATATTTCTTATCACTTCACGTGTTTTCTCGCATCTGAGTCAATCTGTTTTGGGCCTGATAATGTCATTCCAACAAATTCAGACTCACGTTTAAATTTTTAGAATAATTTCTATCCATTTTTTAAATGTTCTGAGTAAAAGTTATTATATTAAAAAAAACTTGATGATTCATTCAACATGCTCACACATGTACATATCGTTTCCCCAACACTCGCTGTCACACATGCCCCTCCATAACCCTCACATATGTCAACCTTCTTGCTCACACATGTCCCTCATCTGCCGTTATTTCTTCCCCTATGCCTCTTTAGCAGCTTTGATACTTGCTTTGTTTTTAATAGCTTTATATTTTCTAATTTTTTTTACAATGCGCGTTTTTCTAACTTTTTACTTTTACTTCTTTTTACCGTTTAATTTATGGTTGCTTTGTTAGTCATTGAGGTTAACATTATTTTACAATTTCTTCGAGACATATTAACCTTTTTGCAGCAACCTATTTTCTTGAGAAAATGATTCTTCTTACACAGGGATAGAAAATATTTATAGAAAAATTTTATATTTGTCATCTTGAATACAACTGCTTTTGATTAGTAATTTTTTTGATCGATTAAAAGCAATGTTTTTTTTAAACAATACATTAAAATTTCAATATTTTCTATTGAAATACGTGGTGTTAATCCTTTTTTAAAAAATTACAAATGTAATAATTTCAAATTTGAAAATAGCCAAAATTTAGGGAGAAATCTTTTCTAAATAATTCAAAAAATTTTTTTCAATATCTCCATTTGTTTTTTTAACGATTTTTTATATACAGTCCACGCTGTCTAAGACTGTCTTCCAAGGGCGACATGAATAGGGTCCTTTATAAAATTAGTCCTTTTTGGGAATAACGGTCTTGACTGTTATAACGTATATCAGTCAAGACTGTTATAAATAATCACGAGCTACCTTCACTCGTAAGGAACGGTAAATCCCCGATAGGGAATCCCAATGGGGAATCCCCAATAAAATGATCTTTAATATTTTTTCCATCAAAACTTTAAATTCTTGAAAGATAATTAATTTAAATTTAAAGATTACAATAAATAGCACCGCTTGCTTTTATAATACATGGCTACTAAATGTTTTCGAAGAAGAAAAAAAGGAAAATTGCAATATCGCCACTGGCTACGTGAATAAAATTGCAATACCGCCACTGGCTACGTGAATAAAACTGCAGATACTGAAAAATGAGTTTATTTAAAAAAAAAAACATTTTTATATTAAATTGTAGATTAAGTTAAATTTATAACATAATCCAAAATTTAATATAAAAATGCCTTTAAAATTTCAGTACGAAAAGAAAAAATGATATGTAAAAATCGCTCATTAATGAGCAATGATGCCTTGGTCGAGGGTATGTTACTCACGAACAAGGTCCATTAACGAACGTAAAGTCCGTTAAGGAGATTACCGTGCTATCTTTGGAACACATTTTTTGATCCTTTATAAGGTTGTGACTGTTATAAGGAGTCTGTTATAGGCATACAATTTAACATGGGAAAGCCTATTCACAAATCCGGGCGACATAATTTTCGATTGTTATAATTTTAGTCCGTCTTGGAGGAGACCATCTTAGACAGCCTAGACTGTAACTTGAATGTGAAATAATTTTACTTTTTTTTTTTTTTTTTTTTTTTTTAGAAGATATACATAATTTATTGTCAAATGGGTCACACCTGCATGGCAATAGCTAGAAAATCACATAATAGGATTTTAATCTCTTTTTCACCCAGCCCTTTGTTAAAGCAATGACCTGGCCTTATCTAACTTCAAAATGGGAACAATCTCTAATGACGACTTCAAGAAACGATCTCTATAGCAATGGTTTTAATTTTTGTGAAATAACTTATGAAAAAAATATAATTTACGAAAAAAATTAAAAAATCAATAAAAGGCATCATTTTAATTCAATCATTAAATGTTTCAAATGTGTCCTGGAATTTTTTAATAAATTCGTAATATTAGATGTTGCTAAGTTTCTCCATTCCAGATACACAAGCTTTCTAAAATTTCGAATATTATAGATTATTATAAATTTGGGGCATATAATTTATTTGCAATTAATTATTAAGCTTTCAAGAATTCAACAAATGCCGTTTTTAAGTTTTTATCGATATTAGAAACTTTCTTATAAGCATTTTTTATAGTCATGATTTCACCCCTCCTCCTTTGACAACACATGTGGAAAATCATTTTTTTATTAAATTTTAAAATTTGATGGGATATACTAGTAATGAAGTGTATCTGAACAAATATAAAAATTAGCAGTTTATCTGTAATAGAATTTCAATTATATGCATTTAAATTTGTAATGCGTTATATGGAACTGCCAGAGATATTACTGGCCTGATCAGGCCAGGTTTACTAGGAAAATATTAATAAAGTGTAATGTTTTTATAATTATTTTTTTCATCATCATTATTACTATTAACCATATACATATATTTTACGTTAATTTCGACTTAGATCCTTAAAGTGGTTCAGCATCCATCATGACTATTGAATATTTTACAAAATTGTTTTTTTCTTAATTTCAGCTGGTTATAATTCTTTTCTAAATTTTTTTTGTGATTCATGAAGTTTTACTTGCTACCACTTCATATGTTTCCTCGCATCTGAGTCCATCCGATCCTGGTCTGCTAATGTCATTCCATCAGACTCAGACTTACATTTAAATTTTTAGAATAATTTCTATCCATTTTCTAATGTTCATAGTAAAAGTTTTTATATTAAAAAAAATTTGATGACTCATTCAACATGGTCACACATGTTCATTAGCCCAGCTCTTGTTACATATCTCACATTTTTTTCATCTTTCGAATGAGTGGATCTTTTTATTTTTTATAATTTCGAATGGGTGGGTCTTTTCATCGCAGCCAACGAGAAAGACAGGCTGGGTCACTAAAAAGTCACATGACCGAACAACAATCCAATCTTCATTGTTTCCAACAAACGAAAAAACAGTGATGGAAACAATGAAGACTGTATTGTTGCTAGATCTACTTTGGTCATGTGAATTTTTAATGCCCCGGCCTGTCTTTTTCGTCGGCTATCCTTTTCATTTAATGACATCATTTTGCTCTTATTATTGGTTCACTCAGAGCTTGACATGTTAAATTTCTCATCTTACTGGTTAATACATGATAATGTATGTTAATTACTTCTTTTTGCTTAAATTCTGGGTATTCTCTTGGTTCAATCACTGATTCTCCTTTTGTTTATTGTTTGAGATTCGCCACATTCTACCCAGTTTTCTTATTTTCAACATTACTACCCAGCATCAACATTTGATCAGTAAATATTTTTTAATTTTTTCTCAATTTTACTTTTTATTTATTTACGTTTCTGTCTCTCTCTCTCTCTCTTTCTTTTAGGGTTATTTTTTAGTGGCTTCCTCAACGTTAAACTGTTGCTCCTCACCATTAACCTCTGATGCGTCTAATGCTGTAGATACCACCCCCGGTTTCTATAGAGAGAGACCGCAACCGTCTATTCCAGAATGAATTTTCATGTTTTCCTTCTTTTTTCTGTCTTTTTCTATTTCCATTTACAATTTCATTTTTTTCTCTTTATTCAGACCAAGTTTGATTCGCCACTGCCTTAAACTTTTAGGACGAGAGTCAAGGTAGGGGAGTTTGTAAAGGTTGAGCCAGTTTTCTTTCACATATTTTTTGTTTAAAGTGTACTTTTTTGAAATATTAATTTTTCACATTTTTTTCATATTTAGCGCCACACACCCTTACACTAGACAGCGCTCAACAGCTCTGAAATTTCTAGGGCGCAACACCGTCAAAAAGACACCATATGCTGTAGCCTCTGCCCAGCATCATCACCTTCAGGTTCCGAACCATTGTCGGAGGCCTTCAAACCGAATCGGCTTGACACACGGGCATTTGAAGACCTCTTTGCAACGGTTGAATAACCAACTGTAGAAGAACCGGCAGGAAGTGGGGAGGGTAGTGTGAAATTCAAATGATCTCGTCACGTTGGCAGTGAAAGTTCTTAAAAAAAGTTAATTTCTGCGTAATTTCTTACGTTAATAAACAATTTTGAACTATAATATTAAAAAATTCATTTAAAAATAAAGGATGTGATCATTTTTACATGCTTATTATGGAAATTTGCTGATCTTACGGACAGGTTTTTGACGGCCGATCTTCTATCGGGAGGAGAGGGGGAAGACCAAATTTTTTTTCCAAATCTGAGATACGATTATAAAACGATCCCCGTTTTTTGACACAGAAAAAAACTCGTCTTATATTTAAAAAAAACTTGTTTCAAACAAAAAATATTGCCAAAAACTTTTCGTATTTACCGAATATTCATAAAAAAATGTTCATATTATTGGGACAATTTTATATTAAATTATATCGATGGGGTCGGGGCAGAGAATAATTTCGTATTAAACAAGATTTCGTAATAAGTGGGCTATGGTGTAATAAGCTAATGAGGGTTTAGAGATAAAAAAGCACCCAATGAGTTTCAGGTTCAATAGAGTCATCTGTATTAGCTATAACTAAAGATAGGTAGACTAGCTTGAGGTGAGTGACTACATCCGCTGGAAATACGACTTTGGCAATAGGTTTTGTACACACCACATTTGTGCTATATCCATACAGCTTTAATATGTATAATCAAAGGTTATGATACGGTCTTTACTGATTTTGAGTAAGTTTTGATATTGACAGTAAGTAATGATGTTCAGATTCCATCAGAGGTTGGGAAAAAATGTACTTCAACACCAAGTGTACCATTACATATCAGATTAAAATGGTCTGTAAAAAAAAGCGATTTCCACTAAGATCATAGGATATAAAAGTATAATCAGAACCGTATTCAACCTGACTCACATCTACGTCTTTGTCTTCCTTCCAGAGACCGGGTGACTTCAACAAATGAACAAACTCACATATGTACCACCCATCTGCGAAATTAGCAGTAAGAGGATGCGACGGAAATGCCCGAGTATCTAGTGATAGTGAAAAATAGGACAGGTTGAAATTTTGAAAGTTAAATGGATTCACCTTGTAAGCTCCATTTTGCGCAAATGCAAAAATTAATCAGATAGCTAGTTGGCCTGTAATTAAATTTTGTATGACGTGATTTCTCATACCTGCTGCGATATTTGATGAACGCATTTCCACTCTGCTAATCGGATAATATGCATTGGTTGTTCGCAGTATCTTTGCATGCGCTAATAACAGTTGTGTTAACTTTAACATGTTCCACATTAAGTGTAGCTTTTCAAATTGAATTTCGATAATCGGGGTTGGATGTGCCTGACATTAGTGCGAAGGCAGGTTTACTTCTGTATAATCTTACGGGAAAATCCAGAGTTTAGCAGCAAACGACTGTGACAAAATATATCCAGATGCATAGGTCCTTCTAAGTAGTAGACTCCATTACGAAGAAGACTTTTGCGTGATTTAAAACCCGTATTTGTATCATCTATATTATCCATTTTCCCAGATGTTTTTATAAAATCCAGATGTCTTTAACTGAGTTGATTTAGCAGCCCGACCATAATTCAGAAGAGTTACTAATGTACAATACTGTCTTTTAACCCAACCTTTACCTTTCTGAATACTGGAACCCATTACCTGTAAAGTGCTTCCACCTGCTGCTCTCATACGAGACGCTAACGAATGTTTGAGATTTTGATCCTTTATCACATCATTTAAGACTGACACACCACCTTTTAGAGCGTGCTTATCAAGAATTTCACAAGCCATCTTTAGTAATGGCGTCGAAATTCAGAAAAGATTTGTGAAAACACTACCACGCTGAAACGCTGCCCCTTTGGATAGAGGGAGTCATCGACCTTTCTGATTTAAATAATAACGTGAAACAGCCTCTTGGCTCAGATGATATGGAACATGCATTTTGAAGGAGAGAATGACTGAAGCATCCGAGCTCTACAACAGTTTCTGACGGAAATGTAATTTTACAACCGTTTTGCCAGATAATAACGCTAACAGATCACCGCGATCTGAATACACTGCGATTTCAATTGTCAAATACTTTTTTGCTTAATGGATAATAATCAGGTGTAGGAAACTTTGATAAACCACTTTGCGTCTAGCACATGACATGGGTATAATCCATAGGAGCGGTGCAAAAGTATCACCGATGAGTTGAGGCTGAATTATATCGCTATATAAATAATAGCTATGGATACCTCTTGTAAGATTCATAGGAATCAAACCCTCACTTTGCGTGAGTTCCATGTTGAATTGGTCAAAATTTAAAATAAAGTATGACACAATACCTCACTAAAACTGAGGTAACATTTAACTCTATATTGGAAATTAAACATTTGTTATGTGTGAGATTAATGCTGTAAAAGGGCTTTTCTTCTTGTGGCATAGATTTCAATAATGCCTTCACGATGTCACTACATTTATCGTAATACCCTTTGGATATTTTTAATTCAATAATTCGCAGTCAGACTGCTGGATCAAAAACAGCAAGTCTTGAAACCATCATGAACATCATTTAATGGAATTTACGTCGATGTCTTAAATTTCTTATTCAGCAATTCTATAGGGAAAGAACCAGCATTCGAAACATTTGGGAATTCAATACTTCATTCAAAAAAGAGATTGATTTGATTAAAAAAATAGCCGAGAAAAACGGGTACAACTCAAAAATGATTGACGATCTTTGAAGGAAGAGGAAGTTCAAAAAATTTCTATCAGACATAACCACTCTACACCCCATCAAAGATAAGTATAGAACCATATCCGTTCCTTACTATAAACTACTTATTAAAAATTTAAATTCAATTTTCAAACAATATAACATTTCTCTTTCTTTCAGCAACCCCAACCAAATACGAAACTTGCTGGGAAACCCCAAAGGTAAGGTACCAGATATACAAAAGTCAGGCATCTACGTCATCCATTATTCGCAGTTTATCCACCAGATTCAAGGAACACCTTGAATAAAGAAGATTCGGTAGATGCAGTCAATCAGCCATAGCCAAACATTCAATAGAGACGGGTCACGATTTTTCCATCAACAACTTAAAACTGTTACAATCTATCAAAAAACACTTGCTAGATGTTTTCGAGAGCATGGCTATCCATAAATCCAAGAACAACACGTTATTAAACTCCGACTTAGGCCCTATTGTTGATTCCCCTCTAATTCAGTGGTGGTCTCAATTAGCCAACCAATAATATTGTTTTTATTTCTTTTCTATTATTGGTCTGCCTTGTATTTCTCTCGCTGTATAAACCGCTTTCTTCGGTTTCTAATCAGTTCACATTGGGTTTTCCACGTGTTCTCCTTGGTTCCTGCCGAATGATGAGAGCTTTGCTCTCGAAAAGCGCTTGCAGGTTGTATTTTTCTGTTTTTTTTTTGTTATTTTCTTTATTACTTTTGTTGTGGTAAAAGAGCCCTTCTTTACACATAATTTGGGAATTCAATGTAACGCCCTGTGTAACCACACAAAACTAAAAAAATCATTAACCAACTCGACCTCAATTCCGTAGACCCCTAAATGAGCTTGTAAAAAATCAAGGAGAGCCCCTGTATTTTGAATTTCGATGGTCTTTAACTCAACAACGTCATCGACAATTGGCGGGATCTCTGGAAACTTTAAAACAACCGAAAGTTCTGAAAACCATTTGAATGACTTGCAAAATCAGGAACTAGAGAAACACGCATTTCAAGGAAATCATCTGGTTTTAAATTAAAGAACTGACAGAATGTGCTTATAGAGAAACGAATTTGCGCATTAGGAGGTAAACTCAAGATGACATAGTTGCTGAAATCTCTGTTGTAGAAAAATACAATATCCTTCAAATAAGCTTGCAAGGCTGTATCCACTATGCGTGCAAACTCTTTAAGAGTGGATAATCCATCGGGTTCGGCAATTTTAAGTGTGATGTATTTCTCGATCGTAAAATCTGAACACTGACAGTAAAACTGTTGTTAACAGCTGTTACATTCTTGAAGAGAGCTGGAAAACGAACTTTGGTCAAACCGACTTCCCACTGACCTTTGAATTGTAATGTGCGTGGTAGACGGGTGTGAAAATGGGCTGTCATTCTGACATATTTTCCGACACTTGCATGCGTGTTGGACGGAAGTGTAACGTAGAAATCGGATTCTTCGTACACGTTGACAATTCAACTGCGCGACTGATGAGTGAAACAACTTGTCATAGCTTTAAAAGATCATTTTCGCAAACCAAACTGTCCATACCATTGGGGTAATACCACCATTTAACGAGTGCTTCTCGTACACCCCCTCTCTTTCTCCATCTTAATATCCTCTCCATGACAAAAACTACGGGGTTTTTCACGCATTGTAGTCCTTGCTCCTAAAACACAGCTGCAATCTCATCACATGGTCCATTTGGGTCACTAGCGAGGTAAGACAAAATCTAATGTTGCCAGTCGGCGAGTGGTAGATTTCATTTGCTCAAGCAGCGGAGAGAGCTTAGAAGAATATCGGCTTGCGCCGTTCCTCAATGTTTTCAAGAATCTTGTTAGATATCGTAGTTATTATATTATCCATTGCTGTAGTGTCCTCAAAATAAGCATTAACAGCTTTCATAAAATGTGTGTTAGTGCATCCTTGTCAGGAAACTTTAAGAGAATTCAGAACATGTGTCAGGGAATCCGTAGAGGTAAGGCGTGTTGTAGAAGGCTTAGTATCAGTCCGAGGTTTAGGTATTTTTAAAGTAAGTCTATTCAAAAATAATTATTACAAACAACCACCACTGTATCAATAATCAATAATTCGAATCACTATCTCGACGCCAGAGATGAGCTCAAACAACCATGACTGTATCACTCCGATGCCGGAAGCTGAATTTAGACTTTATTACTAATTTGGAGCAGGCCAGGCCCTTCCTAAAACTTATTTTCATAATTGTGTCGTTATGCCAACAGTTCAGCATGTCATCGATAACAATCCCGAGGAATTTGATTCCTTCTACTAGGGAATCCAGTACCCTGGAAATAAATTCAGAGAAGTGGTGGGGAATCCTTTTTTAGCGAGGGACATTGCTATTATTTTTTTCTGGAGAAGGGTTCATATGATTTACTTCTCCCAAGTTGGCAGGTATATTCCAAGTATCCTGTAGAGTGGCTCCAATTACTGGAATGGACTTATTTGGAAACCTAAAAGACATGTCATAAACAAAGCAACTTTTTCCAACTGTTGCCTAAACATTTTGGAAGGCATCTCATGTGAAAATATTAAAAAGGGCTGGGCTTAGGATTGGGCCTTGGGGAAGTCCTATCCTTGTGTATGCAGTTCCTCCCAGCAATTTTATACCAATCGTCCTCATCCTTAGAAATGATATAACCCACAAGGTTTATCTTCTGGTAATCGTGGTGGTAGTAAGTTTGTCAATCAACAAATCATGGGAGACCATATCAGATGCTTGTTGATATCTAGGAATATGATTCGAATAGGCTCTCCCTTCAGAATGTTGTCTGATAGACTTACTAATACTAGGAACATGTGATTAAGACCTTTCCAGAAGTTCTAAAATCTATTGTTGACTAATCTTTCTAGGATTCTGACTAAACAAGAGTTAAGAGCAGTGGGCATATAACTCGAAGTAGCAGCAGAGGATTTGTTGCATTTTAGTACAGTACTGAATTAATTGAATCAATTCAGTCTCGCACGATTACACATTTATTGAGTCAATGCCATTTACACGGGTTGTACATGATTGAACTGTGCCTTCACGCAAAAAGTCAATACCATCTCTAAAATAAAAATATCTGTATAAATTTTTGCACAATTAAATTGAACTTATTCTAACAAAGACATTCTGTAATTTATTTTTAAGGAAGAGAAAAAAAAAATCATACATTTTTTACAGTTTTGAGTTTTATTCAGAAAAATTTTTAACAAGGGAACTAAATTTTTATAAATTTGTAAGCTTCCTTATTTGTTTATACTGTGTGCTTCTTTATCCGCATTATTAAGAGAGAACCAATGATTTAACTGTCGAGCTCTTAATTTACTCCATATCATATGATCATTCACTGCTACAATATGGGCTGCAAACTGAGCTGCTCCTTCTGGAGAAAGAACAGTAGAGCATCCAAGTCCTGTTGGTAAAAATTTTAAAGAAAAATCAGAATTATTTTTAGTCAAAGTTGAAACATTATAAAAATTAAACATGACATAAAGTAAAAAAAAAAGTAAAAAAAAACCCCGCATAGATATTTAGAATACAAGGTACCCATCTTAAGCAGGGAAGGAAAAATGAAAGTAAAAATAAAAGAGATACAAAAAAAGTTATTAAATTTGGCCAAAGGGCCGATCTCAGACTGTGTTCTGTTTGATTTATGGAGCTGATTGTGTCTTCTTGTTTTCTTTTATTTTTTTTCTTTAATGTCTTTTGTTTACTTTTTGGACATTTATTACATATTTTTTATTGATTTATTTTTCTTCTTTATTCCTCTTTTTGTTACTGATGTTTGTTTTTTATTTTTTATTTATTTATTTACTTTAATTATTAATTATAATTTTAATTTATTTAATTTTGTATTTAATGTTTATTAAAGTTTTATATACTTTGTGTATTTAATTATTTTTTCATTTTTATTATCGTCATTAACTAACTTTATGTTAATATACGTGATATTCACCTGAAACTATCTTTCCTAATGGCGTAATATCAACAGCTCCTAGAAAGAAAGCCTCACAATTGACAGGTCATACATTGTTACATCATCATATTTCGACCATTGTTAATCGTATTTCTACCAATAAAAGGCCCAAAATTGGGTCGACTTATGATGATGTAACAATGTATGACGTTCAGTTGTGAGGCTTTCTTTCTAGGAGGTGCTGGTAATATTCATTAAAAATGAGGTAACTGCTCTATAATACATGAGGAATGGTTTTGAATTAATTATTCCTCGGGCCCAAAATCTTCAAAAACAAAGCAGCTAGACAGCTAATTAATCCACGGCTCACTCCTGCCCAGAACTGTCATGGCTCAATTTGCTTCACTTTTTGCCGCTGTTAACAATAGGATTCGGAGTCTATCTTTAATATACGTCATTGTTCTGTATATATATCTTTATCACAGTCTATAGATATACATGGTCATTGAGCTTCGGCCATTTTCCATTGTTTCGAGAAGCTAAAGAAAACAGATCGCGCCAGGTGCCACATAGATCGCCCGTGACCTGCGATAGAGGTTTTTCATTGAAACTGAAAAAAATAAAGTAAAGTTTATAACTGCCGATAGGGCGGCGCTGCAGGCGCAGTTGGGTCGATTGTACATGCAGCACCACTTTTCAATAGAATTCCCGCGCTACCGGGAGCTAGAAACTTTAGCTTCATTTTAACAACGGAGCTCGATGACCATGAATATCTATAGGCTGTGATCTTTATCTTTATATTTGACAAATCTGTCTGATGTTAACAATTAATTTTGGAAAGAGGCCTCATATACAAATAACACATAAGGTGAAAAAAGTTTTTCCTTCTGTTATATTTGTATATGTTTTAGTTTACTTCCCCTTCCACTATTCACCCCATTTTTTATCAAGTTGTTGGCGAGGGTGCTTGCATCAGCAGGATCCTAAAGAACTTGATCCTAATTTAGTGCTTTACTGGATCCTGCTTCACTTCCTGTTATACATTTAAATCTGTGAGTTAGGGCACGGTGGTCGAGTTTTCTTGTTAAATTTGTGGTGAATATTCTGCAAATATGTTCAAAATTCACACTGTATAAATTATTGCTGTGCTGTAGGTTGTTCAGTGCGATCTGGCTGTAATGCTTTGCCAGAAAATAAAATGTACAGGCTTTCAAAAGATGAACCTCGTTCGTTATCTTATAATTATATTAAATAACTCACGATAAATAAGCATCGAAATTCATTTTGTTTGTTAGATTAATATTTCTATTAAATAATTATATATACTACGATATTTTTATCGCACACGTCTTCCCCATCGGTGGCGACGGAAGTAGCACCAGCAACATAGGGAATGGTTGTTGTGGCAACTTTACTTACGACTTCTCTTCTCGCTCACATATTAAACTATTAAACTGTTTAGTTTTCGTCATTGCGAGATGTGATTTGAAGTCTTAAACTTATCATCTTATCCGTTCTCTTAGTGATTAAAGCTAAGATTAAAAAACATTAATAATTATACTAGTCTACAATCGAGTGGATCTTTCTAGAGCCGCGATTCGGGGCAGTTTATTCAAGAAATGGGGTTAGCTTTTCTTGGTTAGCTTTGCACCAGAGATAGCTGAAGAAATTTTTTTTAAATAAATAATGAAAAATTGAAATCAACAAATGATGAAACAAATTGAAATCAAAAACAAATACTTAATTTCTTAAATAAACTGTCCCGACTCTGGGCTCTAAATTCCGCTTGACTGTCGCTGAATCGCCCTTCAACAAGTAATTGAAGCCAATATTTTTGTAAATAAATATTTATTTAAGGAATTTGGTTTTTCTTTTTTCTTTTGTTAAGCATCGAGAAAATTTCTATATTCGAAGTTTCGTTTGTTAAAAAAAAAAAAAAAAAAAAAAAAGGTGTGGTCACCACCCGACTTTCTTATACATAAATGTCCTGGTCCAAATACAGAAAAAAATAAAACAGCTGTCTAAAATGGCTACTTCCGACAGAAATTTTGAAAAAGTTTGTGAATAAAAGTTACTTCAAATTAGCCTCTAAACACTTTGGTAGAGATTCCAAATTTTCCTTTACCATCTTTCGCCTATATTAGCAAAAAAACAGGATTTTGTCAAGATTAGAACTGGTACTTCCGGTTGGAATTTCGAAAAATTTTTTTATAAAAAGTTGTTTAAAATTAACTTCTAAATACTTTTGTATATCTCACAAATTATCCTATACCGTCTTATTTCGCCTGAATTAGCCAAAAACTGGATTTTCATAAGAGTAAAACTGGTACTTCCGGTTGAAATTTTGAAAAATTTTCTTAAACAAAAGTTGTTTAAAATTGAAATTGTAACACTTTTCAAAATTTTCATAAACGCAATGGTTAACGAGATATTTCAAAATTTATATTTTGGCACTGGAGTAAGCTGATACTTCCGGTTCACCGATTCCACTGGAAAACTAATCAGACCTCCCGAGGAAGATTATAACCTTAAGTTTAAAGTTTGGTCTCGATAGCTTTAGCCGTTTGGACGCTATTGTGGACACACACACACACACACAGACATTTCTCAGAAATCACTTTTTCGTAATCTAGAAACCCTAAAACGTGAAGATCAATGAAAATCTGGAGGTCGAAAATTTTCGTGACTACAATACTTCCTTATACTATGTATAAGAAAGTAAAAACGATTTCAAGTGATCGATTGATTTTTTCGAGATCAAAGCAATGGGAACCCAATAATTTTCAGGTTGAATTAAAGTTCAGATTTATATTGTGCATCTTTGTTATAATTTAAAAAATTCTATCAATAAAAAGGCCTTTGCAATATTCATTATCTTCATTAGCAAGCAAACACTGACAACAAAAGCCATAGAAAACATAACAGGAAATTTCCTAGGATCCAAGCGAAGCGTTTCCGGTTTTAAGCCCTGAGGGTTTGTTTTCATTTTTATAATGGGGTGAATTGGCAAGATGTTTCCCCTTGGGCTTCCTTTTGTTTCATTGGCGCATTTTTTAAACTTTTGTCCATGAGGTTTTGTGATCTGTTCCTCTATTTTTTTTACCACATCCCTTTCACTTAACCAATCGGAGACATTCTTAACAATTGCCCCTGCCCCTCCTAGTCTATATATTTTCTAGCTTTAAGGTAGCTTTCCCCGCTGAAGATGAGTACTTAGTACCCAAAGTACGTATCCGATATTTCTGCTTCTACAGCCATCATCTCCGAAAAGACCGGAGACTAGCTGATGGTTCTCATTGAAAACGGCACTATATAATTACGAATCGTACAGGTAATTAACGAGGTTTTTGAGGGCCCAATATCCTATCATAAAATCCAGAGCTGCACAAAAAACATGTAAAGAGTCGCACCATTGCACGCTATCACAAGAGTTCAGGTGAGCAGCAAGGAGAATATTTTTTAAAGAGAATGCGATGTTCCGCTTAATAGAACCGTTAATAAGAAGTTCCCTCTGTTGGCAACAAATGGGGCAATCCATGATCATGTGGCTCACTGTCTCTTGTTCCCCACATGGACAAGGGTCAGACGGCACTATGTTAAGTTTATGTAAAAAGTGATTGAGCAGTACGTATCCGCTTCTCAGCCTGAAGAGCAAAGAAAGTTGATTCGACATAAGCCATCTAGGGGCAAGGCACTTGATACTGTTTACAGCTGTGTTCGGAGAACAGCCACTTTTTCCAATATTTCCACTTTGAATGGCTTGTTCAGACAGATATCCAATGCCTGGAGCATTGATGTTAGGCCACCTGGAAGGACTGCTAATGTGGTTTTCATTTTCTTTGCTTCATTCTTTACATCCTCTGTTTTATGCGGTGGAACATATACCACAGCAAAAGTAATGGACGTTTTTTAAGTTCTATGCCTGGTCCTCTATCCCATACATTGTACAACCCTCATTTTGTCCCCTCTTCATCCATCCAATCCAACCCAACCCTAGAGTGAACACAAACAATTATGCTTAATAGAATTTTTAGATTTTTTGGCATCGTTTTTCTTTCAAATATTAACAACAGACAAGACGACAGTAAAATAGGTCTTTTCATGTCCAGTCGTTTTAACAAGTTCAGTCTTGTCATCAATACTTGCTACAGTTTGGTGCCAGGCATATCAAATGTCACTGGCACTTCATCCATGTTACCGATGTTGATTAAATCCAAGTCATTCATTTTTCTCTGCCTAATGATAAATTTTTGAAACGAAAATATCTTTTCCTCAAGGGCTATAGGCAGTTTTTGAGAGATCTTGTTCACTGACGAAGGCAAAATCCATTTCGGTTCATAAACCATGTGCACTAACCAGCTGATGCAATAAAACCAGATATACTATCGATTGCAAAATATTTTCTTTCTTTCCCATTTGAAGAGCCCGTATCTGAATGCTTGAACAAGTCACAATGTTGCAATTCTGTCAGCATTCCATTATCCATTCATTTAAATATTTTTCCATTTCTACAAAAGGTATTGATCTGAAGCAGAGTGCCTTCTTTGACCTCAGCATTTTTTTGAGATTAGCATCGAATTTTCTCCAGTCTCTTATGAGTTTTTCACTGACTCCAAAGTTCCTTAAGGCTGAAAACTTATTGCTTTTCATTGCAATTACTTTTAATTTCAAAGATGCTGTATAAGAAACTCTTGTTTTCTTTTCACAATTCATCTTCCTGAGATAAAAAAAAATAGGTAACTGGAAGTAGGAATAGCCGTCGATTTATAATTGCCACAAGGAAAGTGCGCTAAATGTCGTGTGCAATTTCTCATTTCTGCTAGGTGCAACTGTCTTTTGATTTGGCATTTAAATGGATTATTATTATTATTATTATTTTTTTTTTTTTGCATAAATACCATCATTTTAAAATATCACTATCAAGTTGCAGACACGGAGGGTTGATTCAGATAAAACGAGACGACTTTAAACGCCGCGTATGACTTTGACGGAATGTGATTTGCATGACTCGTCCACTATTCATGGGGATTAGCTTTGTATACATTTGTTGCTGTTATTAGGGACATTTCGTGCTGAAACATGGCTTCCAAAATCACAGCTTTTTGGGAAGGGTATATGTTTGGCCTTTCCGACGCTAACTTCAGTCTTTCGTGCATTGTGGAATTATGCAAATGAAATGGTATTGTGGTATCTAAAGCTACTGTGGGTCGAATAATCAAAAAGAACAAATTGCGACCATCTAATGAACGTGGATAGCACTCTTCCCTAGAAAACTGTGAATAGATAGCAAATGTCCACACAGTCACCAAAAGTCGATTTCGACTTGATGAAACTCAACAAGAACAATGAACGTGGATGAGCAGAGAAGCGGACCAGAAACAAGCCTCAGCCAACACGCCCAGCTCAGGTGGTGCGAGAAATCCGGTCTGAAGTGCTGAAAGAAAGTCCCCCCACAGAGAAGTCTAGCCCAAAGGAAAGGTATTTCACAGGTAACAGTCTCCAGAATAATTCATGACAATCTTGGGCTGGAGCGACGTCATAAAGCGAACGGTCACAGGCTGTCGGCCAGGCACATAACCGATGGAGCCAAGTCATCTGTGGCTTACTACAGGAAGATGGAACAGGAGACGGGCATACGAATTATTCCCTTCTCTCATGTGTCTGTAAAATCTCCTGACACATCACCGACGGATTTCTGTGGTTTTGGTCTCCTGAAACGACGGCTCGGAAGTCGCCGACCAAGAACCGTTGATCGGCTATGGAAAGTGTCAGCAGGTGTGGAACGAACTTCCCATGGGGTCCCTCAAATTCAGCCTACTTCGGTGGAAATTACGGTGCCGGGCGATGATCCAACAACGTGGCTCTCACATCGAACACAACCGATGGTGGTGCCATGGTATTACACCATCGTAACAGAACTGCAAAGTCGTCTCATTTTATGAGGGGCGATTGATAAATAAGGTCTCCATGGCTATAAACTTTTTATTTGTTAACCGATTTTCAAAATTCTTTTCGTATCTTATACTCACATTTGTCCTCTATGTAATGCACTATTCACTTTTCGACATAGTCCCCATCCCTTTCCACGCATTGCGCCAACAGATGACTAGTTGGGTGAACCCATCGGAGAGGAATTCCGGAGTTGTTGTCGACACAAGGATTGAATGGCAGCTTTGGACCCTCTTCTGGAGTATAATAACGTCCGCCTGCACATGAGTCACCATACACCAGTGGCGTTGCAGCGCCTACAGTTCACAGATGAAAAATTGCAGTTCAAAAATGAAAAACTTTGCACATTGCGACTTTCGCCACTTCCCAAAGAAGAAAGAGCCCCTTAAGGAACATGAGTTGGTTCTGACGGCGAGGTAAACGCTGCCATTCAATCCTTGTGTCCACAACAACTCAGGAATTCCTCTCCGACGGGTTCACCCAACTAGTCACGTGTTGGCGCAATGCTTGGAAAAGAATGGGGACTATATCGAAAAGTGAATAGTGCATTACATAGAGGACAAACGTAAGTATAAGATACAAAAAGAATTTTGAAAATCGATTAACAAATAAAAAAGTTACAGCCATGGAGACCTTGTTTATCAATCGCCCCTCGTATCTGAATCAACCCTCCGTATTACTAAATATTTACCATAGAATAATACTGATACTTAGGTAAATACATAATAAAATATTTAGTATAACGCCCACCCTATATATTTCCTGAATCATACGTACCAACCCAGTTGCGATAAAGTTTTCAATCTGATAACATATCATCTCTATTTAGTAATTACCGGTATCTTAAGTTTTTAATAAAAAATGTACATGAAAAAACTACAATTATGCTGTGCAGATGACGAATTCAATTTTGAATTCTAACTTGGAAGCTGCTTCTTCTCACGAGGTTCCAACACGATTGTAATGAAATTGAAGCATGTCAGGCAGCACTTCTCCACTCTGCTGCTCTGTATAAAAGAGTTATGTTATCTTTGCGATTTATTCAATGAGCTATTTATTTTCGTCACATAATGAAGAATTTTTTTGAAAAAGCTTCGTCACATAATGAAATACTATTTAGCACGGTAACCAAATGCCACAGTAAATCCGTCACACAGATCTGCAGGCAACCTGGTCAAAAGGGAACTCTCCTTGTGAGCAAATATGTCAGCACTATAATACCCCAGAACGGGTACACTTCAATTGCACTACAAGGTTCCACGAGCCTTTCAAGACCCAACACCTGTGCTACCACTGTTCTGGTTCCCAAGACTGCCATTTACCATCCCAGGGTGAATCAAATCTGCTCAGCTACACACCAATTACTACAACACCATGAGGTGAAACCAGCAGGAATGGTCAGTCATATAACTGTTCAAAACTTAACTTAATGCTAATTGTACGCCGTTTTGTTTACAATGCTAATTGTACGCCTTCATATGGAGCTATTTACACAAATCTAAAACGTTGTGTTCCTCAAATGTGAAACTTCACCAAAATTAAACCGTCTTTTATTCTTTGGTTAGGAATATTCAATCCTAAACAGCTTAGTCAGAACTCACCCCTATGGGACGTTTCGTCCACACAAAGAAAACATCAAAGTTTTAACACTCACCCACTCGTCGTTATCATTTTGGAACTAGAAGTGATTTGAAGCTTGCCCACAGCGTCGATCTCACATGAAACTTCGCTCCTTTGCATTTGCACGCGGCCACAGTCTAGAGTCAGGGTCGGTGTACTCACGCCAACGATGAACCAAAATGAAAACTTTGGTTTAATACAAAAAGTAACTGCTAAACATTAAAAATAAGTCCCTCACATAAGCAACAGCTCATGCGAATGGACAAAAAATAAACTTTAGAACTCATGCGTTGCTCATAAACATGGCTGCCATTAAAAATTCCATGTTCGAACGCATCAAACACAGTACTATCGCCCATGAAGAAAAGCTTCACGTCCGATCTGTAGGAACGCAAAAAAAAAAAAAACTCTTCTTAAAACAAAGAACAGATAACAATCCTCTGTTGGGAGACTAACACGTTTTCTCCCAACAATTACAATCTCTGTTGCAGCATGAATCTGAGTTGCAATAAAGCAAATTACCACCCGATAATGAGCAACGATAATACACTAACTAGGTCCTACACCGTATAAAAACTTAACAGAATACCAAAAAAACATAAACGTAACAACCAAATATTTAATCAAAATTTGCTACACCTCTCAGAGTGGCATGCTTAACAACAACCAAAACAAACCAAAAGAAAATCGCACTACTTTTCCGCCGGACCTATGTGACACTCACTAACATGAAATGTCACATACGCCCGACGAAAACCTCGAACATACCCGACTTAGGGTTACGTTCGACTAACCAATAAACACTTTTACAAATAAACCCAAAAGCAAAAAAAAAAAAAAATTTCACTCATAACTCTTAACGTACTCAAAAAAACAACCATGAGCATCTCACACACTCCGACAACAGAGCACTCATTAATGCTCTGGCTTCGTCGGACCCATGCGACCGATGAAAGTCTCGAACACCCGACTTATTGTTTCGTTTGAATGACCTAAAAAAAACTATTAAATTCTCAGGCATAATTACTTCTCACTTAAATTACCAAGTTTAACCATTCCAAATTGCAAAATCCTAATTTCTCCCTCTTGGCTAGGAACGGTCTCTGACCACCGTCTTTTTCCCCCTTCCATCTCCGGCTTTTTCTCCTAGGCTTCGTCTTCTTGTCGACGACTTCTGCTGTGCTTACCATGCGCACCACTTTTCCCACACGAGTTTTATCCTTACCCTCCGACCGGGCGACCTCAGACTGTGCCTTTCAGTTTCGCCTTCAGTTGCTTGAACACCATCATTCCAGTTCTCCATTCCAGAATTTCTTCCGACGGTTTCTCCCTAATAATGTCACCTGCACCTATGTAACTATCCATGACACTCGTGACCATTACCTCGCCCTCACGAGACTGGCCCTCCTGTGAGTCCGACACAGATTGATCCATACAACAATCCCACGATTGCATATCTGTTTCTCGAGCACCCACTAATAACACCGGATCATCCTTAAAAAATGCATAGCGCCCTAGGGAGTGGCGAGCCTAAGCTTGCTTCTTTCCCTACAAATCCGTCAGCGGATTCTACAGCACCCTCTCCCATGCAGGCACTCGCCGTATCCTGGTGCCTAGGTTGCCTCTCACAACCATATATAATGGCTGCTAAAGGCCCACTGTTTCAATGCTGTGCCTCTTCCGGACCAGCACTATCCTTATCAATCTTAACCGACTCACAAGGTTCGTCCACTAGGGTGCCTGGTGCCAATATCTGCGATTGGAGTTCCCCCTTCTGCTGAAACCAGGGTTCATCCGTACCCACGGCCACACTTATCATACAATGTTCAGGACCACCAGCCTCACAAGAACCCACCTCTCCTTGCACTAACTCCACGCTACCTACCTGGGTGCCTGCTCCTACAGTATACCCAGACTCTGGTGCTCCATACATTGGGATGCCAGCCTCCAACTGTCTTTCCTCACCCAATCTCGAAGCTTGTTCAGAATTCTGATTATACCTGGGGACATAAACAGATGGCACCTGCGTCCCAGTACTTATCTGCTGCCAACTTGGTGCATCCATCATCCCTCCTCCAACTATGCCAGCAGTTGGACTAATCCTGTCCATAATGCCCAAGGAATTGCAGCCCCTGTCGGCAACGTGTCCCTCCATGGAAGCCCCTCCACTTAGGGCCCCCCCAGACCCTACGCGAGCCTTCGCACACACTAAACCAACACGGATTTACATACTTTACTTCACCAAAACGAATTCCTCTAAGCTTGAACCGATCTCGCGATACCCGTTTGAACACTCGGAATGGCCCGAATTCCCTACAGTAAACCTCATCTGTAGCAGACACCATAACCCTACATCCTCTTCTTATGCTAGCACTAGCTGTACCTTCAGACTTGCCCAAACCGTTAAACCCTGTGCGCGCTCTCGTAATCATGCCACAGTTACAGTATGCAACTTTGTGGGTGTTCCTCCCGAACACATTAGACACGACCGTCGCCTCCCTCGATGGGTCTTGTACCACCTGATACCCGTGGTCATCCCAACCGAAAGCTTTGTCGGCCTCCTCCACGTTCCCCATACCACTACCACTTGCTATGGCATCTCCACCGCGCTTCAATGTCGCTATGCTTGTTAACATCGCTCCAACTTCTCGAACCAGGCCTTCTAACCGTCTAAACCATTACTCTGAGTTTGCCTTCCCACAAACTCCCTGAAAATACCTGCCATGTCCAGTGTTCAATGTCGACCTCGCTAATCCGGCAATTCTGGATTATCAAGCCCCATATCGGGTGCCAAATGTGATATACCCTACCCACACACAAAAAGGGTCACCAATGCCCTACAGCCAAAATAATGGATGGGGTTGTCAGGGGTTCTGAGCTTGACAAAGGACATAGACATTGATACACAGACGCCAAGTTTTTCCTATAAACACAAAGAAATTTAATGCTAGGTTAAACGTGATACACAATATGTCAAGGGCACCCGCCTATCATATAACGCAAAGGAGCCCCTCTGGTTCAATATACACATAACCAAACTACAGAATTAAGTTCATTATCTATTATCCCTGCCAACATTGGCTTTACTTAAGATTATGCTTATCAGTTAGCTAAACAAACTACGCTCAGCAGATTGCCTTCCTCTCCCAAAATGTAGTCATTTAGTCAGTGATGCACAGTTATGGTTACTACCTGTCTGTCGGCGGAGCTAACAGCACAACAATGGCAAATTCGACTAAAACTAAAGTCCCTCACGACGTCATGTGCCCCCTTTAATATCTATACCCATGAGGTCTACTCAAACGTGGAGTGGGGATGGGGTGAGGGAGCACGGTAACCAAATGGCACAGTAAATTCATCACACAGATCTGCAGGCAACCTGGTCAAAAGAGAACTCTCCTTGTGAGCAAATATGTCAACGCTACAATACCCCAGAACGGGTACGCTTCAATTGCACTACAAGGTTACACGAGCCTTCCAAGACCCAACACCTGTGCTACCACTGTTCTGGTTCCCAAGACTGCCATTTACCATCAGTCTGCTCAGCTACACACCGATTACTACAAAACCATGAGGTGAAACCAGCAGAAATGGTCAGTCATATAACTGTTCAAAACTTAACTTAATGCTAATTGTACGCCATTTGTTTACAATAATCTTCAGCTCCATATGAAGCTATTTACACAATTCTAAATCGTTGTGTTTCTCAGATGTGAAACTTCACCAAAATTAAACAGTCTTTTATTCTTCGGTTAGGAATATTCAATCCTGAACAGCTTAGTCAGAACACGATTTTGGTGAAGCCCCTATGAAACATTTCGTCCACACGGAGAAAACGTCAAAGTTTTAACACTCACCCACTTGTCGTCATAACTTTGGAACTAGAAGTGATTTGAAGCTTGCCCACAGCGTCGATCTCACATGAAACTTCGCTCCTTTGCATTTGCACGCGGCCACAGTCTAGAGTCAGGATCGGTGTACTCATGCCAACGACGAACCATAATGAAAACTTTAACAGAGTTTTTTAATACATAAGTAACTGCTAAACATTAAAAATAAGTCACTCACATAAGGACTTATTAACATGGCTTATGCGAACGGACAAAAAAAAAACAACTTTAGAACTCATGCGTTGCTCACAAACATGGCCACCATTAAAAATTCCATGTTCGAACGCATCAAACACAGTACTATCGCCCATGAAGGGGGTGGCCGTGGCCTGGTTGTCTCGTCGGTTGGCTTGCCAATCGATGGAGTTCAGCAACTTCAGGCGCGGCCAGCTGCTGATTGGGTGACGGCCTGGGCTTGAGGGCCACCGCTGGCGGGACAGCTATTTGGGGCGCGGCTGTTGGGGGACTTTGGTCTGACCCATTTGCCGATTGACCATAGCTGGTGTTCCAGCAGTTGGTGACAGCCTCTGGTTCGTTTATCCCCAGCAGCTCTTCCATCATGAAACCCCCCGTGCTTCGGAGGGCACGTTAAGCCGTCGGCCCCGACTGCTACTGTCATCTCGTAGCAGTCGTTATTAATGGGATGGCGCAAAACTCCCTCGTAGGAGTAGGTGCCGCAGATTATCGCAAGCGATAATCTACCCTCTGTACCAGATAAGATAAGATCGCCCATGAAGAAAAGCTTCACGTCCGATCTGTAGGAACGCAAAAAAAAACTCTTCTTTAAAAAAAAGAACAGGTAACAATCCTCTGTTGGGAGACTAACACGTTTTCTCCCAACAATTACGATTCTGCGTTGCAACAAAGCAAATTACCACCCGATAATGAGCAACGATAATACACTAACTAGGTCCTACCCCGAATAAAAACTTAACAGAATACCAAAGAAACATAAACATAACAACCAAATATTTAATCAAAATTTGCTACACCTCTCAGAGTGGCATGTTTAACAACAACCAAAACAAAACAAAAGAAAATCGCACTACTTTTCCGCCGGGACCTGTGACACTCACTGACATGAAATGTCACATAATCAACGGATAAGTTGAAATTCTATGGAAACTGGTATGATTCGTCGATAAATACATGTACATTAATTTTAAGACAAAAATTTCTCGACTTATACGTAAGTATATACGGTAATTAGTTATTCTATGTGGGAATTGTATCTTCCCAAGTCGTGTCTTTCGATAATGGTTTCCCATACATAACCATTCCCAAATAAATGAGGCAAGATAATCTCCACATCTTAGAGCATTGGATAATTCATTAATGATGCCAGTTACGCTTATTATTTCTAGTGAAGGTATATTATATTGTGTACAAATTCTTGTTATGGAGCCATATTTATCAAGCTTCCGTAATTTTTGGGTATACGCTGTTTGAATAACCTTATTATAGAGCACAGTTATTTGTTGAATATTTACTTTTATTTTTGTGTATTATTACCTATTCATTTATATGACTTTATATGATATTAAAAGTAATACCTGATGGTAAACGAAGAGAAGACCAAATGTCTTCTTTACCCCAATCTGAAGTCAGTGGTGGACAATTAATAACAGGATAGGCAGTATTACCAGACAACACAGGGCCTAAACCATTGCTTCTGCCAGCAACAGCAATGAATATAAGTGGTTCTTGCATTCCTGTAATTATATAATAAAAATTATTTCAGAGAGGAAATAATTTTATTCAAATTAAATTTAAAACTTTACATAGTAAATAAAAATTATGAATAGAGATTTAAATAAAAATGAAGAGAAAAACACTTATACGAAGTTTAAATTAATACAGGTATATTACATTTCAGTGACTAAATCACCTTCATCAGCATGATTAGACATATATACAATTGTAGAAGAAATAGTTATTTGCTTATGATATTAATTATGATTCTCGTTTGGTCCCCAACAAAAGAGTTTCACTTATAGACTAATTGTGATAGTATAGTGATTCAAGTTTAACGACAAAGTCACCCCCCCCCCTGCTAGCTGCACACCACTAGAATGCGAATGCGTAATCTCATTGGCAAAATATTGACAAATAATAATAACAATTTTGAATAATAATAAAAGAGTGATTTATTCAAACAAAAGGGAATGGCAAAAATAAAAATAAGATGAAATAAGTTGATAAAGGGAATTTGATAAATAAGGAATGGTTTCGCTTAACTAATAAATAAACGGCAGTTACTCTTTTGATCAAATCGTGATTGATTTAGCTAAGACTGAACAGTTATACAAAATCAAATGTTCTTAATTGCTTATTATTCAGACACAAAAGAAGAAAGAGAGAATTTCTTGATCTTTTGATTTAAATGTTCACTAACTCCGCGTTACGCGAGGGCCCAAATGTAAATAACACAGTGCTTATCTTGTGGATGAATTTCTAGTTGTAATCACACGCTGTTTCATCGTCTCACTACACCGCCGTGAAGACTTGTGATGGATCCTTGCTGCCTGGCTGTGGTGGAAGGGCGATTGCTGCCCGTTGCTCCGCTGTCTCGTCAAGTGGATTCACGATGATTCCCTGTACCACTGCGCATGCTGACCGTTATTCTCGGCTTAGATACGCCCGCAAGGTTCAGTCAAGCCCGTCCTACCCCCACCAGAGAACACGCTCACGCTTGGTTGGCACTCTGGTGGTCGATCGCTTCTCTCCCCGCCGTGATTCCTTGAAACTGTCCACTGGCTGGTGGTCTTCTCCTCCGTTGTTAGTGAAAAGGAGGAGGTGCGCGAGGCATTCCTCAAGTCTCCGTGAAGCTCTTTCGGACACACATGCAGTTCACTGCTTCATTCGTCATTCTCATTCTGTCATTTTTGATGTTCTCGCTTCCAAAGCTAGGTTCCGACTGTCTTTTTTTTTTTATCTCTTACTTTTTCTCTCGCTTTCTCTCTACTTCATTTTACCAATAAGTTTCTCAAACACTCTTTTGTCTCTTTTAACAGTGAGTGTCCTTGAACTTGCAAATTCCACAAAATTTTGCCTCCTTTCCCTTTCCCTCTATTCTCATCCTTTTCACATAGGCCTTGGCCTTCCTGCCCCATTGTTTTCTCTGACCCCTGGTAGAGTAGTAACGTTCTAGAGTGCAAGAGGAGTAACAGCCGTAAAGAAACTTCACAAAACTCAACTAACATTATTTATTAATTTAATTATTATATAATAAAGATAACCAGATGAACGTCAAGATAACAAATAATAATAAAGAATAAACGCCAATAAAATTGCCACAGAGGTCACTCACCCAAGTTTTGTTTACTTACCTTTCAAACCCACTTATCCGTTAGGATCGCGGGCGCAGCAGCCCTATGGAGAATTTCCAGCGATCGCGATCTTCTGCCATCAGGTGCATGTCAGGAGAAGATGGTCTATCACTGATGGTCGCCCATCCGGTGACTAGCTGTGCCTGATGTAGCTTAACTTCACATTTGTGTTCAATGAAAGCCCACCAGGCTACGGCCTCCCTAATAATAATAATAATTCCTACACCCAAACATCAATACTCCCACGAGTGCATAACTTTCCCTCCCTCGCATTTGAGTCCCTTGGGCTTGGCCCTCTTTTGGGTCCACCTCTGGGATTAGCTTCCGGACTTGATCCGAGTCTGGCTTCCCCAAACAATGATAATAATAATAATACCCCCCGTGTGGTCCTACGCCCGCGTCGTGCGAGGGGGGCGACATCTTAGAGAGATGGCCCTGGTTAACAGGCCTGATCTACTCTACCCTTTGATAAATCCTGAGGGTCCAGATGACCCAGCAGGGCTGATGAGCTGATTCCATCAACCAAGGACCTGTTGATGACGGAGATGGCTAACAGGACCACCCATTTATTAGTGATCACTATGTTAGTGCTAGTGCGTTTTCTGATACCGGCTCGGACGTCAGCCGGGTTACCAAGGTCTGCGCTCATCGGTTAGGCAGAGGCTAACGTTCGAAAAATATGCCATTGGTGGCGAAAGCAGCACCAGCCCCTGTTCGGCTACTGCAATGCCACAACCTGTCCCTAGTGTTTCAAAAGCTTCTTTGCCCTCGACCACTAAGGCAGGCAAGCCACACCAACGCATGAAATGGACCAATGACATAAACTGTTTTATCATGCGAGCCTACTACGCAGTCACTAAATTGGAAACTGACACTACAGCTTACAGATAACGGTTATATAACATTTTCAAAGAGACATATCCTCACATCACAGTCACTGAACAACGCATTGCAGATCAGTGTCGCACAACTGTTATGAACAATTTAATACCCTTACCCACGCTACAGAAAATAAAGCAAGAAGTTGCACAACAGCTACAAGAACATGAGCCATCTACACAAACTGACACTCAACACACAGATTCAAACTATAACATTGACATCACTAATGAACTTATAGTACATACACTCAACAATGAACTTCACAATGATATTGATGAACAACACAACGTGAATACCAAACTTATTGAAACATTGAATACCAACAAAGATACCTTACAGTTTACACGGGAACAGATCCCACACAAAGACCAGGTATACCTAAAATAAACATAAACAGCAAAACGGGGGAAATTTTGTCTTACATGAACACATATCTTACCACAGTACATTGAAGAAAATCTAACTTTAGAATATATACACCTACTTATTTACACTGGGGCTCTTACAGTTATATCCACCCTGGGTAGGAAACCAATCCATAAATACACAAAAAAATTATACACACAACAGAAACCTAAATGGCAAAAGCGGTTTGAGTCCGAGATTGACGAAATCCGCAAGCAGTTAGGTAGACTTACACATTACACTAAAAACAACACTTCATCAAAGCAGAACAAACGCCTCAGACAGTTATTTAAGAAGATTAAAACAGACACCAGACATGAGCAGCACAATCAACACATTACAGAATATATGGACACATTAAAACAAAAGTGAGATGCAAAAACACAACGCCTAAAGAGATACAAAACATGCACTCAGTGCAAACAGCAGAACAAGTTATTCGCAAACAATGAGAAGACATTCTATAAGCAGTTAAACAAAGATTATACACAGGCACAAAATACTGGTCTGCCAACACATACAGCACTCCAACAATATTGGTCGTCTCTTTGGTCTGTCTCAGTTGAACATAATAGGGAAGCTAGCTGTATCAGGGAAGAGGTGCAATTAGCATCTACACTATCAAACATGCCTTATACTGACATAACAGCAGATGAACTCTCACAAGTCATTAAACATACTCACAATTGGAAGGCTCCAGGTATAGATAGGATTCAGAACTTCTGGTGTAAGCGCTTCACCTGTTTGCATCTGGCCCTTGCAAAACAGATCTCCAACACTTTGCAAACACCACAGATATTGCCACATTTCCTCACACAAGGAGTAACATACATGGTACCAAAATCACATAACACTACAGATCCCACACAATATAGACCTATCACATGCCTGCCTACACTTTACAAAATATTAACTGCCTGTATCGCAAACAAAATTTATACACAGCCAAAAACAACATTCTCACTGAGCAACAAAAGGGATGCCGTAGAAATGACATGGGTTGTAAGGAGCAACTCCTGTTGGACAGTGTGGTCCTATGGCAAACTCACAATAAACATCCGACACCTCCATGCAGCCTACATCGATTACAAAAAGACCTTTGATAGTGTCCCACACTCATGGCTTTTATATACACTACGATTATATAAAATAAACCCTACACTTATCTCATTTTTAGAAAGTACAATGCTGCATTGGAGAACTACACTACACCTCACACTCAACAGTGAAACCATCACGACTGACAAAATACAGATAAACCGGGGCATCTTCCAGGATGACTCATTGAGCCCACTCTGGTTTTGTCTTGCACTAAATGCACTTTCAAACAGACTGAACAGCATAACTTACGGCTACATAATTAAACATAATAAAAGCTGCCACTACACGCTTTCACACTTACTCTACATGGACGACATGAAAAATCTACGCCTTCACACAAACATAATTGCACCAATTACTTGACATTAATTTTTCAAAAGACATACACATGCAATTTGGGTTGGACAAATGCAAAGCCATTCACATTGACAATGGAGTAATCAGGAAAGGGGGCTTCACATTAGATGAACCAGACCATATTGCTGCTATGGAAAATGACGAATTTTACAAATATATGGGATTTAAGCAAGCCAAGCTTCTAGTAGATAAGTACTCGATCGGGGCACATATTAATGAGCTAGGCGTCCCGAATTCAACCAATCAGCGTGCAGTATTTGCGTCACGTGACCACCCACCCCTCCACCCCCCTTCCTGACGTCAAAGGCGTTCAACCAATCAGTGTGCAGAATGCGTATCACGTGACCAACCACCACCTCCACCCCCCAGGTTTCGTGTCACGTGACCACCCATCCCCCCTTCCTGACGTCACAGGCGTTCAACCAATCCGCGTGTAGGTTTTGTATCACGTGACCAAAAACCCCCTCCCGTTTTGGGGGTTGGTCTTTATTTGGGCGTTGGTCTTTTTTTTGGGCGTGGTCTTTTTTGGGCGTTGGTCTTTTTGGGGGGGTTTTGACACCAGCGGGTGACACAGTTCGTTGTACACACCCTTCTCTGATGGTAAGGTAATCACGTGATGGCAGCCATGTTCAGGTGGCCTAAGGCTGAAATAAAATTAATTTCATCATCCTCTGATGTACCCCTGGTGCTGGTGCTGATTAGAGGGGTCCTGATGCTCTCAGCAAAATCCACTTAGGTGATTCTGTCTTACAAGTGAACACCTGTTGACTCGCTTAAATACCCACCTAAATGGGTAGGGGTTAGTATACTGGCACCTCAAATTGATCACCTAATTACTAATTCACTATTGTTTCTCGGGTAACCAAATTTTTTCCAAGTTCTTTTACTACATAAATAAAAGCAATAATGTGGATGTGTCAATGAATAATTTATAAATAAACTCTTTAACCACAACAGTATAATTACAAGTAAAATACAACCTGATCTTGCTGGAAGCACTTTTCGAAAGCCAAGCTTTCATTATTCAACAGCCGATGAGAACGTCGAGTAAAACTGAGAGAACTAACCTTTGAAAATTTTCCAAGGTATTATAAGGAAAA
>JAHWFO010006346.1:30475-42782 GCA_023313115.1 Rhysida immarginata
AGTCCTATTTGCCGACCATCAGTAGGCGTGACAAACTGTTCTGAAAGGAGTACTGAAGGACGACTTTATATATAGGTAGCAAAGGAAACAGTAAAACGGTATTGGCTGAAAAACTAGAAGAGAACAAATGGGATGGCAGGAGATGAATTTGAAGACGTATTGGGATAGGACAGGAAGGAGGACAAATAGGAGGTAATAAGAGGGCGGCGAGAAAATTGCAATAGGATAACACATACAAAATTAAAATTATAAAAAGGTTAGGAATGATAGGGTATCTAGCAAAACGATTTCGTAAAATTTCCTGAATTTTCCTGATCATCAAAGCCAAACAGGGTTGCCAGGTTGGGCGATTTATCGCAAATTGGGCTACTTTTTTGTTCAAATTGCGACTAAAATTTCAAATTTGCGATTGCGACTAAATTGGGCTACTAAAATTTCAAATTTGCGATTTTTGGGCGATTTGTTTTGTGCGAATTTTGTGACGATGTTTGGGCGAAATTATTGTCAAATAACAAAAAAAAACTGGTTTTAGACAATTATTAAAACGAGGACGAGACGAGAAGACCAATGGAAGACCAGAGGCGTGATTAGGTCATATCATTGTTCTTTTACTGGATACAGTAGCCAATCCGTTTTAGAAATTTGGCGCTGGCCTCCCATTGGTGCTTTATTCACAATTGAGTATAAATGAGCTGATAAACAAGGTGCAGTAAACGAAAAAGTCGTCAGCGCGTCTAGAATGAGGAACCTGAAGAATGGACAAGGTCGCTCGGCTAATGAAGACCATAGAGTCACGAAGAGGTATGTACCGCCGATTATCGTGCGGACTCATGGCGTCCCGTTTAAGACGAACAAATGTTGCAATAAGAACACAACGTCAAAGTGAAAACAAATGTTGCAATTCTTTCATCCCAACTAATGAAATGTTAACAAGATTTAACAATTCAATTTATAGCGATGTCTTTTAATCTTTGATTTTGACTTGTATTTTTTTGATACTTGTATTTTTTTTGATATTTGTAATTTACGAATATTTTTATTGTATGGTCTATTTGTATTTTCATAATGTTCAGTAATGTTTGGAAGCTTACATCATAGACATAATGTAGATTTCCGGAATTCCCACATACTGGAAAGTCAGGGAAAATGAACATGGTCAGGGAAAATCAGGGAAAAAGGGCTATTTTCATGCATTGGGCGATTTTGGGCTACTAAAGTTCCCCAATTGGGCGACCGAATAGTGCTTGGACCTGGCAACCCTGAAGCCAAAAAAGGGGCTATCCTGATAGAATATTATTGACATGGTTCAAATTTTTCAGATTTAATGATTCCCTGACTATTCCCGGTTACAATGTTTTTTTACAATTCCCGGCTGCTAGTCACCTTGTAAAATAGAACCGCATAAAAAAGGCCACTAAAATAAAAGAGTACAGAAAGCCTACGGAAAAAAGAATACAGGGACGGACACAAAATGATCATAGAAGTAGAAAAATAGGAAAGAACATTAAAAAGAAGAAATAACTGAGAAAAGATAAAGAAAAAGAAAAGTGCCTAGAGAGCCTACGACAAATTAGGGAATAAAGAAGTTGGAGAGGTATATGGGGAAGGTAATGAGGGAATGGTGCCTTTGCTAAAGGTTAATGCCATTAGGGGTGAGGGAATTAAATTTCCAAATAAGAAAAGACTCAAATTGCTTTCTTTATTTTTTGTTATGGAAGTTACTACAAAGAATATAAAGGCCTGTAAAGAGTGGCCAATGGAATTAGGGGTGTCAGCTTGCTAAGGATGTCGAATTTATGTCTGGCGAATCTGGAGCGTATTGTATTGCCCGTCTCTCCAACATACTGTTTCTGGCATACCTTGCAATGTAACAGGTAAATAAGTTGTGAGAAGTGCAGGTCAGGTTCTGGTTAATTTTGAAAGGAAAGGAGGAAGCACTGCTGAAATGGAGGTAGTAGGCTTAAGAAATAGGCAAACGTCTCAATGCTTTGCATTGCAAGGAGAACATCCCTTAGTGGAAGTTCGTGGTTTGGTAATTGCAGCATGGACCAGAATATCTTTAAAATTAAATGTCCGTTTAAATGAAACTTTTGGTGATTCTGGTAGAATGGAATGGAGAAGAGGAGGGTCGTCAATAATATGTTGATGTTTCCTTAGGATATTTTTAATCCTATTGAGGGTTGGATGATAAGGAAGAACTAACGTAGGTGTTGCCATGACTGGAGAAGGTTTGAGATTGTTGTTAGAACGGGAATTACGATGTTTATAGATATAAGCGCGTATGACAGATTTGGGGTAGCCTCTTGGTTTTAGGGAGTGGGTAAGGGCGTTAGCACGGAAATCCTTGTCAGACTGATTAGTGCATATTCTATGGATGTGAGCTAACTGACCTAAAGGGATGTTATCCTTACAATGGCGTGGATGGCAGCTGTCAGTAAGTACTGGTGTTGGTCAGTGGGCTTCTTATAGAGATTTGTAGACAATTCATTGTTAGTGATAGAGATAGAGACATCAAAAAAAGAAACTGTCTTGATAGAATAATTGAGAAAACTTGATGGAGTTAGAGTGAGTCTTCATTGTGTGACCAGATCAGGAAAACATTATCAATATACCGCAGCCAGACCAACGGCTTCAAGGGAGACGTGGAAAGTAGTTTGGTTTCCACCTCCCCCATAAAAATGTTGGCATAGTTGGGCGCCATTTTGGAGCCCATAGCAGTGCCACTGGACTGAATGTAATACTCATTGGAGGTGAGGATGGTGCGAAGGAGAGGCAGATGGTGTCAGTTAAAGGAACTTGGAAAGGTTTGTTAGCCTTGAGACTGTTGCAAACAGCTTTAATCACATCATCATGAAGGATGTTAGTGTAGAGGGAAGAGACATCAAGCGTGCAGAGGAAAACGTAATTGATATCGTGATTAGAGTCATTAAGGCGCTGGATATGGGAGAGAAAATCGTTAGTGTCTTTGATATAGGAAGAAAGACTGGGTGGGATGTGGTGTATGTGGTGGTCGACATAAGCTGATAGTGGCTCACAGAGGGTGTTGTTACAAGAGATGATCGGACGGCCGGGATTGCCAGGTTTATGAATCTTGGGAAGAAGATACAAACGACCAGGAGAACTGAATTTAGGAAGGAGGAAGAGGCAGAACCACCAAAAGTTTCTTCTCATTGCGTCCTTCTCAGGACGGCAAACTCGGCACTACACCGTGAAACTGCACCATTCTGGGTCCTTCACTTCTCATCGGGTTCAGGTCAGCTCTGTTTCTGTATTTGTTCTAAATGGCGTCGTCCAAAGTTTCTGGACTAAATTCAGCAAGCCGCGTCCTGCAAGCATTGAAAGGTAAAACTGTCACCCGCGAAAAAGCCCATCGCGATGCATGTATGGATCCCAGGTTTGCCGCATTTGATCTAGTTATAAATGAATTGATCGAGTCCCTCCGAGGTCATCTCTTAGCAAATTACAATACCCTAGAATCTAAGTTTGAATCTCTTAGCAATGAGGTA
This sequence comes from Rhysida immarginata, assembly GCA_023313115.1. NCBI lineage: Eukaryota > Metazoa > Arthropoda > Chilopoda > Scolopendromorpha > Scolopendridae > Rhysida > Rhysida immarginata. The sequence continues at coordinate 33,982 of JAHWFO010006346.1, forward strand.
AACGAGGTTAAAAATAAGCTTACCAATATTGAATCGAATTTTGAAAAAACAAATGCCGGAATTCTCAACTCCCGTATTGAAGTCATTGATAGACTAAATCGTCTCGATGATACGTTTAAACAATATATCGCCGAAATGACGTGTTTCGGGAGCAAGCATGGCCGAATTTTCATGATTATCACCGAAAGTCACCCAAATGAGTGGATTTACGTATTTCGCGCACATACGTGGCTGGTTTGACGTTTTTCGGGCACATAGGTCTTGAACATATTGCTGGCAAAAGCTCAGCATTTATTTCCAGAAATGATTCCTGCAGAGGGCAAAACTGGAAGTCTGCTGGTAAAGGCGCAGCAGGTGTATCTTCTGAAAAACTTGATAATTTAGATTCACCAAAAAATGCTGGGTGTAAGAGAAGCCTTACAGATGATATTGACGATATCGATGATTGTAGATGGAGAACGCATCAAAGTAAAAAATCAAGAAAAGGTATGAGGATTGAGAATTTTCAGTCTGCTATTGACATCAATAATAGTGCCACTGCCGTAATAAGAGAGAGAAAGCCTAGGCCTTCGAACCACCCTACTCGTGACAGTTCCACTCGTGAAAAATAGAAGCATTTACATTCCGCCAATAATAATCTGTAGTCATGGGAAACCCATCAAGGAGGTCCTGCAGGAGATCAAGACCCATGTGCAGCTGGACAAAATCACCTACTAAACAGGTAGAACAGACACAATTAAGATTAAGTGCCATGATGAAGAGACCCACAGAACTCTGGTGGCTGGAATTAAAACCAGAGATGTGCTTAAATTTCAGCACCACCAGCTCAAATCGGAAAAAATGCTTAAATACGACGTTAGGAATGTTGACGTAACCTATGACCTTGAGGATTTCTGTGTTGACCTCAAAGAAGATAATTACTTCCCGGAAAAAGCCATCAGGCTGAAAAAAGCAAAGGGCTCAGTGGAAATGCCAATGGAATTTACTGAATATAAGGACGTTCCTAAGCCTTAATCGCATTGAACCTCTGTTACTGTCGAAATATTCCGAGGAAGAAATAAGCCCTTGCAGTGTTTTAACTGCTTGCGTTTCGGGCACGTCTCTCAGGGTTGCACTGAATTGCCCCGCTGCAACAAGCGCCCTGGCGTCCACCAGTCTGGAGATTGCACTAATATTAAAGGCAAAGATCCCCCGAAACGCATCAGATGTGAAGGTCAACACACATCTAGCTATACGAAATGCCCAAAGTACCCCCAGGCTAGGAAATTCAAAAGCACCAAAACAGTGGATGGTAAAACATTTGCTTCTGTCGCCTCCAGTTCTGCTAGTAAAGGAATTATAGACCCCAATGAATAGACCTGAGTATACAGATATGTGGGAAACTTAATGAACCTTCTCAAGGAAAAAAGCAAAGATTTGCCTCAGTTTGTCTCAGCCAAAACAAAAATTAATCATGGATAGACACCCCTATAGAGTAATTAAGTAAGGTAAGCTTCGTTGCACTATTTGGAATGCGAGGGGGCTCTCTCGCAATCGCATAGAGTTTTACAACTTCCTTAAATGTTGGAATATTGGTGTTGAGTTTGTGTGTGAGACTCATCTCAAACCGAGTCAGACCTTCAAATTGCCTGGTTACTCGATTTACCGCAAGGATAGACCCCTTATAAATGCTGTTGGCCGTGCGTCTGGTGGGGCAGCAATCATAGTAAAACAAGGCATCGATCATCGTGAGACTACCCCTACTAGTTTCGTGGGAATGGAAGCCGTGTCAGTCATTATAAACGACGTGAACGTAGGGGAAATTAAATTTATCTCCTTGTATAAACTCGCTCAGGTATAAGCTTGATCCCTGTGAGCTCGATCTACTAAATGGGCCCAGTCCAGTTATTATGGCGGGTGACTTGAATGCCAAACACCCACACATGAATTCCAAATGTATGAACCATAACGGTTCTATTCTCCACGCTACTTGATGAACCAAATTGATACCCTAGTCATCGGTCCTCTTGATGACACCTACTATTTCGACCACTCGCCCGTTAGTGATGTACTTGACATTGCCGTCCTATAACATCTTTACGGTGAACGACTTATCCTCTGATCATCACCCAGTCGCTCTCAACTTCGAGGGTTTAAACCTTAACCTGAGGGTCAGTCTCTGCCGGAAGCAAGCTATTTAGAGATTTGCTCAAGGAGTGCAACATTTCATATACGGATCCTGCCAATAATTTTGACATTGATGGTAATGTTAGTGATATCACCCAATTGATTAAATCAGCCAGTGATGCTAGCGCTACTGCCACTGACCAAAAGAGACCTGATCATCTCGATCTTCTCCCATCCATCAGGCAACTCATACGTGAAAAGAACTCCTTCAGAAGATTGTGGCAACGCACTAGGTGCTTGCAGTTCAAGACTAAGTACAACAAGCTAGCACGAAAGGTCAGCGAACAGGTGAAGGAGCAACGAATCCAAAATCAAGAGTCTGTCAGTCCAGGACAATTCACTCTGGTGTACAGTCAGGGCCCTTAAGAACAAGAAGGCCACTGATCTACCTCCTCTGCTTACAGAAGATGGAAATTTTGTTACCAGTCTCCAGGAAAAGGCCCAACTATTTGGAAACTCATTGAAGAGTCAATTCACCACCCCCTTTGAAGATAAACTGGCTGGTATCGAGAAAACATGTCTAGTTAAAGATGGCTGCACAAAGTATAATCTCAACCATCGTGTACATAACCCTCTCCATGTCATTGATAACGTCGAGGTATCGAACATTATTAAGTGAGTAAAGAGTAACAAGGCTCTTGGTCTAGACTCCATCACTAATGGTGCTCTCAAGAATTTGCCTCCTAAGGTAATCTGCACTATTACTGTCAGATATAGACTGCTACGTTCGGCGAAACAGAAGTTTGGGCCCAGAAATGCCTGGAGTTCTAGCGGGCGCATATTCACTAAAGATTCGTCTGGTAGAGTGATGATTTTCAACTTATCAAGTAGTTTATCTAATATTAAGGTATAGCTTATGCAGCTTTGTAAATAATTTATTTTTATTTTTATGTATATATGTTCTCTAGTTAATTACTCTTACAAAGCTTAATGTGTTATTACTTGGTTAGTTGTATTGTTTCTGTCGACATACTTTTTTTCTCTCTTGTTTTTTCCCCTTTCATTTCTTTAGTTTACTTGGCGCTGATTTACATTCCCTACCTTTTTTCTTTGCGTTTTTTTTTTTACTCTTCCTGTTCTTCCGCTATTCTCGCCTTATATATATATACAACCTATAAATGAATATTGTCGGTGAATGATGTCATATTGCGAGTGGATTGCTGGCTTACAAGAAACAGCAGTTACTATCCTTCAAAGTAATCCCCGTCGATAGTAATGCACTTCTGGGAACGACCGTACAAGTCCTGGAAACTCCTGGCGTAGTCGTTTTTAGGGATAGCCTTCAGTTGGGTCGTATCATTACGTTGGATGTCCGGCCACTTCGGGGAACGTCTTCTACGGTGTTCGGGCCTCCTCGGAACCGTTTAAACCACTCATAAACACAATTCAAAGTTATAGCACTTTCTTTGTAAAGTGTTGTTACCATTTCATGAGTCTCTTTCGTTCGCTGATCCATATTGGGATTTGACCGCGCGCACTACACCTTGACTCTTCAATGTCCTGTTTAAACATGATAAATACACTCGCAGCACTGATTCTCTCAAATTTGTTTAAACATGTTTCGACCTGTCCGGGGAAGAATACGACGGTGGCACACGCTTCGACCATTAGCACTATATGTATTTTTTTAATTCTTTTCCTTAGTTTGTTCCTCTTTTCGTCTTCTTCCCTTTTCTCCCCCTTAATTATTTATCTCCCTAATTATTTCGTTATTTTTGTTGTACACTAATTTTAACTAAGGTAAAATTTCGATTTATTCAAGGTACGATTTTTCTTAAGTTCTGTCTTTCCTCTATTTTTCTGTAATCTTTTAATTAATGTCTACTTACAAGTACCCGATCGATTTGAATACTCTTAATCGCTTCTTTAATTCTAGTCCGCTCACTTCCGATGAATTCTACTTTATCCTATTCTATACCAACATACGCAGTATCAAGACTAATTTTTCTGCTGCTCTTTCAACTCTGTCTAATATTGATACCCCTCCTAATCTTATTATTCTTACAGAGTCTTGGTCATATAGTGATGCTGATATACCCGAAATTGATAATTTTAATTCTATCTCAATTCACCGCTCCGATAAACATGGTGGTGAAATTGCGATTTATATAGCTAAAGTTTTACGTTATTCTAAATATTCAAGATATTCTAATATTACTAATGATTGGGAAATCTTAACCATTTGCATTAATGACAAATATTTTATTGTTACGTTCTATCGTCCCCCCTCTGGTCATTTTCGGACTTTTTCCTCTTATTTGGCCTCTTTGCTTTTGGATCTTCAATTTCAAAATAAATCCATCATTCTAATTGGCGATTTTAACATCGATTTCGCTAAACCTTCCACTAGCCTAGACACCTTAATGGATTCGATAACCCGATCTGGTCTAATATCATCAACTCTATCTTTTACACATTTTTCCCTCCCTTATCGTTCTTATTCTGCCATTGATCATTGCTTCACAAACTCTAACGCTAATCTATTTAGTTGTTCACTCGATGTTGCTGTTTCCGACCATTTCCCTCTGTTTTGTGTTTATAAGACCGCCATTTCAATTAACTCAGTGCATTCTTTCGTTAATTCTATAAGGAAAGTCTCAGCCCCCAAAATAGCAGTTTTTCGGTCATTCCTTAATTTAACAGATTGGACCATGATTTTTGCCAACTCAACTGATGTTAATTCATTATTTGATGCTTTTTTAGCACACCTACGATTAGGCTACGATCGTTATTTCACTCTGTCGATCTTTAGGCCTCCTCTTTCAAATACTATTATTCGTAAACCTTGGATCACTCCTGACTTGTTAGCTCTCTCTAAACGTAAAAACTCTCTCTATCGTCAATCGCGCAGTAATCATAACTCAAAATTAACACGAAAATTCAAAACTCTTTCCAATAAAATTCGTCACTTGATAAATAATGCTAAAAAATAATATTACAACCATCTTTTTCATGAGATCTCGACTAATAAGTCAAAATGGAAAACCCTTAATAAACTCTTAAAAGGATCCATTTCTCATAACTCCCCTTTTCAACAGTCTGATAATATAGAGTCTCTGTCCCTAACCAATTTTCTTAATACCCTTCTTCCCTCCTCCTCTTCCTTACATGTTTCAACTCTCGATTACCCTTATATTGTTTCTTTTAATTCACCCTCATTTTTTGTGGTTCCTACTACTCCCGAGGAGGTCGCTAAGTTGCTGTACAATTAAAGTCCTCGTCTGCTCCTGACCCATTAGGCCTCCGATCGGACATTATAATTTCAGTTATCCAAAGTCTTGCTTCTCCACTTGCTGATATTTTTAACTACTCTATCTCCATTGGTTCATACCCTAATGCCTTAAAGATAGCTAAAATTTTCCCAAGTTTTAAAAAAGGTGACCCTAATGATTATTCGAACTATCGCCCTATCTCTACCTTACCGATTTTCGCGAAATTTTTGAGAAATTCTTCTATTCCCGCCTTTCTCAATTTATTTATACTAACAATTTCATCAGTTCTTCGCAACATGGGTTTATGCCGAATCGCAATGTCGATACGGCCTGCTTTGATCTCTTAGAGTTTTTATCAGCTGAAATGTCTGCAAACAAATACGTTGCTACGCTCTTTATAGATTACTCTAAAGCCTTTGATTCTATCCCACTTCCTCTGTTGTTTTTTAAACTGTCTGTTTTCTTCAATATTCGAGGCCTTCCCCTTAATTGGTTGACTGAATTGTTAACGGACCGTCGTTACTTCCTGGTTCTTTCCGATAAGACATCGACGACTTTAGTCAGGAATCAGGGGGTCCCTTAGGGATTTATTCTCTCTCCTCTTCTTTTCAATTTATTTATCAATGATTTAATTACGGCTCTTTCTCCTATTCTCTCCATACTTTATGCTGATGACGTCACCTTTCTATTCTCTGACCTAAATATTACGAATCTTATTTCTGTAATTAATCACCTGTTAGTCAATTTAAAACTGTGGAATTCTGCCAATTTATTATCAGTTAACGTCGATAAATCTAAACTCATGTTCTTCTATCAACGTATCAAACGCAACATTCCTATTAATCCTCCCGTTTACTATGGTCTTCATCTCCTTAGTACCACTAACTCATTTAAATATCTAGGCCTTACTTTATCTCATGATTTATCTTGGGATAAGCATGTTGACATCTTACTCATTAAATTAAATAAAAATCAAGGGATGATTTCTAGACTTCAATTCCTCCCACAACAAATTCTATTACTCCTTTACTATTCTTTGATTCATTCTTCTTTATGTTTTGGTATTAATTTTTGGGGGGGTCCCCTACCTCTTATAATCTTACTACACTTCTTAAACTGCAGAAATGGTTTCTTCGTACCCTTTTGAAACTCACTAAGCCTCATCCTGTTTCACACCTTTTTGCTTCTCTAGGAATTTTGACTATTAGCCAAATCTATTTTACTCAAATATGTTCTTTTATATACAAATCTATTAATCAAATGCTAATCCTATCATCCCCCATTTCCATACGGAAACACTCAGATGTTCATAATTATACTACTCGTAACAAGACTGCGATCAACATGCCCTTAACTAAGAAGAACTATGAGCGCAGATGTGTTTCATATTCCGGGGTCAGATGCTGGTCTCAACTTCCTCGTATGTTATTATTTCCTTATGTCGTATTTAGGAAATTAATTCAACCTTTTTTACTATCTAATTATCTACCTTGAATTTAAGTCACATTTTTTTGTTCTGTTTGTTATCTCCATTTTAGTTACCTATTTTTTGTACTTGTTCTATTTTGGTTACTTTCGGGGACCTACTTGTCAGTTGGTTTAGTTTTTTTGGTATTAACGTCCTTTTCAACTGCTATGGTCATTTCAGGACGGCGTTATAGGGGCCGCAAATTTTACCTCGCAAAGGTACTTTAATGTGCAGCCGGCAAACGACTACACGGGACCAACGGCTTTACTTCCCTTCCGAAGGAGGTGCGTGATCTCAGGATTTCCCCTTGAAAATTCCTCGTCGTCCTCGGCCGGGATCGAACCCGCGTACTCGGGCATCAGAGGCGATCACGCAACCGCTGAGCCACCGAGGCCGATCCTACTTGTCGGCCTTATCGGCCATATGGACCCCGAAAAGTAAATAAATAAATAAATAAATAAATATATACTAAGATTTTAAACGAATGCTGGAACCATGGCTACTTCCCCGATGCCTGGAAAAACTCAGTTATCCTCTCTATACCTAAGCCTGGCCTTAACCTTCTAAGGTCTTCTAGCGCACAGTGCAAAAGATGGTTCGATAATTGGTGGTTGAAGCTCAACGTTGACAAATGTAAAGCTATGTTCAACACATAAACGCAGGAATCCTCCAGGGACCCTCGCCCTATATGGCAGGAATCTGGATTGGGTAAAGAGCTACAAATACCTGAGCATAAAGATCGACTCTAAGCTAACTTGAATGACCATGTTCAATATGCTCTCAACAAGGCTAAAAAGGCGAAGTTCAGCCTGATTGCGCTCCTGGGGAGAAACAGTGCCCTTGCATTGGACAATAAACTCTTACTCTACAAGGTGGTGATCCGAACCATCTTGCTCCATGGAATGCATGCCTGGGCGTCTATCTGCAAATCGAGGTGGAAGGAACTACAGACCTTCCAAAATGTATCTCTCAGAGCCATAACAGAGTTTCAGCTCGATAGCAGAGTTGCTAACAACTACTCTATTTATGAAGACCTCGGTATGGCCCACATTGGTAGCTACGTCCAGATGCTTCTTAAAATCGAGACACACGGTAATTCCTTGGTTTCCAGTATATTGGATCACCCTCTAGCCTTTAGGGGTTCCATAAGGATACGAAGACCCCTTCATCTACTGGAAGACAAATTCGGTGATATCAATAGGGTCGTCATCCCCGACTTCTGGATATCTTAGCTGCAGATGCGCAGGGCTATCACTACGTCAATCAACAATCTTATTCCTCGTCCTACCAAGTTAGGACTCTATTCTCAGGATGACTCTCGAGGGACATCAGGCTTCTCCTCTAATTCAGTGTAATTTCCTTGGTTACTTTATTGGCGAGTGTGTTATGGAACCTCGGCTCCCGGACCGCTCGTGTCTTTTCACTAAACTGTTCGATTGTCGATTTTTGACTCCTTTCATAACTTCAGGATAATTCTCGGCTATATATAAGAGAGACACAAGAACTCTGGAATACAATAAATAATCGTTATTAATTAAAAATACAAAATGAATAAAAAATAAGATATAATAAACAAAAATAATTAATCAAAATCAAAATAAAAAGCTGACGTTTCGGATGGAGACTGTCTTTTATCAAAGCAAAAAGGATTATTCTCTAAGAGCAAATAGAATATTAGAGAATTATCCTGAAGTTATGAAAGAGGTACAATCGACAATCGAACAGTGAAGTGAACATTTTTTCAGATGGGACAAAAGCAGCGCTTTCACAAAGCTCATCGAACGAGAATAAATTCCAAACGAAATACACTGAGGTAGTCAAGAAGCCTAACCAACCCAAGCGGTCTTCCATATTATAAAAAAAGAAAATAAGATGGACGATTGTCAGAAACAAAATACAAACGAAATAAAAACAGGGAGAAAGAAGATTATCACATCTTCCAGTAGTCCGGAAAA
>JAHWFO010006357.1:0-10220 GCA_023313115.1 Rhysida immarginata
TTTATTTTTAAGATATTGCAAAATTTAATTTAATTTTTTGAGATTGTTTTGTTTACATCCAAGGGGAATTATCCCGGGCAACGCCGGGTACCTTTGCTAGTGAAAAATAATATTGCATAGAATTCCCAAGGGTAACTAATGGGTCACAACTTTTACAAAAAAAATGCATGATGGTTACATAGCAAAACAATATTCTAACAATTGAGTCAAATAAAGGTAATTGTTGTTTCTTCGACTGCATCTATACTAACGCATGTCGACGCAATAACAAATCCGACGCAGTGTTTGATGTAAAAAAAAGACAGAAAAAACTTGAAAAGCTTATAAAATAATACTTCTCGTTGAAGAAGGGCAAGCCTCCTGGATTTCCCACTCCTATCTGGGTTCCAAAGAAAGAAAAAAAATTGATGGGAACAATTATATGTACTACAAAAGAAACGACTATTTGCATATTTCAGGCACCATGAGCAGCGTAAGGACGAAACACAAACAATCTCCCTGAGCAGTTGAGTGCGGTTGACTGTTTCTAAACAAGGGGAAAAGGTCAGTCAGCTCGAGGCGCATCGTTCATCCCGGAAGTCGAGGTATCTAATCCTTCTTCCAATGAGGGTCGCGTGGCTGGTTTCCTCCTCTTCTTCAAGCTGAGCCTGAATTTCCTCCCTTGGTGTCCACGCTGTCTCTGAAGCTTGGGAGTAGGGGGGTTGTTCTGTTCGAGTGGCACTCTCCAAAAGGTCGCAAGAGGTTGCTGTGTCTTCCTCTCTGGCAAGAGGAGAGGACCTCGAAGCATTCAAAAGGGTTCCCATGGGGCGTAGGCGGAAAAAGATAGTTTCCAGCGTGGGCTACAATTTCGGTGCAGTCCCTACGTCACATAAAATGTCTCTCTCTCTGTAGGAATTCTTTCAATCATGCCCAGTAATGTAATTAACGTAAACTCGTGCGGATTTCATGGTCATGAAGGATAAAGCAGTTCATACCTTCATGGGACGCAGTGCGGCTTGCAGAGCCAAGAAAGCAAAAATTCAAGTTATGGCTGGACAAATAATTCACCGGCGGGAAACTTCTTCCACATGGACCAGGTACACAAAGTAACTTAAGTCGTGTAAACTCCATAAAGTTTTTGATTAAAATGGTATAGATAACGAAACTTTCCATAGTATAGGTATCGCATAATGTTTTCGTCGCAGCAGGGCAACTATAGATACGAAAAACAAGTTCACGAGAACTCGTGCTGACCTTATGGTGATGAAAGACATCGAGGGGCACACAAAATGGTGTAATAAAGGCAAACGGAACATGGCGGTCGAGAAACGTGTTCGGAGTTCATGGTCGCGGAGGACATAGCTATCCACACAACAGTAGTTGGTTCAAGAATGATTACGGAAGGATATGAGAAAGTACGAGAAAAAGCTGACCAGCACTCATGTCAATCATACGGAAAAATGAAAAGAAAACGTGCTGGAGTCGGATGAAGATGATCGGTTGGGCACCATCCCGCATCTCCGGTCGACGAATCAGGTGAGTCCTGCCAACACCTTTTAAGATTGCAAAAGAAAATTCCAAGCAGCTAAATACATTGCCATTAAAATATCCCAATTTTTTTGTTTCAGGCGGACGTTTTGCAGTCCACCATCTGACATGAGACTGCCCTCCCCAAGAAAAGGGGGGGGGGGAGCATAGACTTTGGCTGCCTGGCGGCCCCGACGGACGGAAATCGGTATAGACATCGCAGATAACCCCAGCATGGTTGCAGTTCTATAGAGGGCTGGCGAGGGCGGACTTCAAATTAATGAAAGAATCCGAGGGTGTCTTCATCCGGAATGGGGCTCCTCGTCGTCTGAGCGGTCCAACAAGTGGATACGGCTTCGTCGCTCTCTTCTCCCATATCTCCGGGACTGACTGATCAAGGGCCCCGAGGTAAAGAAATTAGTGTATGATTTAATTAATGAGAGTGTTCGCACCCAGCATCGCAGTGCGTCTTTCGAACAATAACAGGAGAGTCTAATTGTGCAGGCTAACAAACAACGGTGAGCAACTTGTGACTTGGAAAGAAATGTTTCATGAATAAGACAGATAAAAATTACTTTTGTGGCATAAGAACGCAGATAAAAATATGCAACGCAGCTCTGGTGTTTACTGCTTATTGAGAAATATATGAAATATTGAATGAGAAAACCATCAAGAATTGTATGGACTTAATTCCTCTTTTGACAATCTGGCAGGCGGCAAACCAGGCCAGGGCAAAGTAAATTTAGCAGATAGCATATCACCCAAAGAGCCAGATAGAATAGCAACCTATCCGAGCGGGCAATGGCTATTCCGCTGGTCTCCGTTATTAACCCTAGAATACTAACCATGAGCAGCATAACCTTGTTACTAACTATACGTCTCCCAGACGTACATCACATTGAAATGCAGTTTGATTAGTTGTATTGATTGAAATAAGGAGTTTTGTGTATTTATTTATTATATAATACTTTAGAACAATACGTTTATTATAAAAATTGTTCATTAACTATTTAACAACTCTGTAAAATAGCAATACTAAAAAAACAATCGATATAAGAATATTCGAAAAAAATATATGTATTAAAACGAATTTTATAATCTATAATGTTTTAAAAGACAAACGAAAAGAGATATCTCTAGAATTTGGAAAAAAATTGAAATTAATATTGACCTTTGAGGAATACCATTTGTGATCTCAGGATTATTTATCTTTAGTTTTTACATTCTATTCGTATGCATTTCTTTCAACAAATTTAAACATTGTCCTCTTATACCATATTGTTTTAATTTTAAAAACAAAATATCACGATTAACCAAATCCCAAGCTTTATTTAAATCCAAAAAATAACTGCTGAATTAAGACCATGATGAAAGCATTTATTTAATTTTTGTGTCATTTCAAATTTCGGGTTGACTTCTTTTTTCTATGACCATATATTTCTTTACCAAAGTATTGTTCTTTTCTCAAAATTCCTCAAGTTTTTTTTAATCCAATGTTTAAAAATATTTTGTAATATTAGAAAGTATGATATTGGTCGATTATTATTTTAATCTGTTATTTACCTTTCTTATAGATTGACATTTTTATCTCTATAAATGTGTTAACAAAACCTTTACCATTATTTCTAATGTTGTTTGCCTAAATTCCATCAATTCCTGAAGACTAATTTATATTTAGACTTACAATAATTTTTTCAATTTTTCTTCTTCTACTGAATCCATAACAATAGAATTTTGTATTAATATAAGTACTTGCAATTAATAATAACTAATACGCCTCAGAGAATATAAATAAGCACCATCATTCATAACAACACGTCCAAGAGATGTACAAAAATATGTGTTGAATACTAACTCTACGTCCATTAGACGTACAAAAATATGCATTGAATACTAACTCTACGTCCAAGAGACATACAAAAATTTACGTTGAATACTAACTCTACATCTAACAGACGCACTATGTTTACGAAAACATGCAATACACGCTGTTGACATGCAAGCTGGACAACTGAAACACCACTATTCGAAAGAATACATGTTTGATGAAGCATACCTGGAGTTACAGGGCGCTCTTTCAAGGTCAAGCGCAGCAGCTGATGTTTAAAATTTTAACTACGTCTCCAAGACGTATGGTTAGCATTCTAGGGTTAATGTAATAACGCCACAGTTCTAAAATTGAGACTAAAATAAACTCTTTCACCAAAACACCGTTTTATTTAATGGTTTAGTGCTAGCTGCAGTAATTACTGAGAAACTTAACGATTATATAGAGTGTTTCAGTTCCCATAATAATGAAGTAAATTCGCTACCTCTGTGCATGAGGTAATAAAAAAAATGCCAAACACAATAAATGATACTCTAAAATCCCAACTGTGTATAGATGGGCATTGCATTTATGCCTCTAAATGGATATCCTTTTAACTAGTTTATTGTTTCAAGGCAAAACAAATATGTCCGCCACAAAGTATCACTCTAGATAACTACGCACTCTAAAAATTCTAAGTATTGTAATTTTCAATTAATATTTAAAGCAAATAGTATAATAAGATATAAAATTCAGAGGAAAGAAAATACAATTCTAAATTCGTTCCTTCGCAAAACTTGTCTCTTTCATTAAAATGGAATAGAAGGTTTTGATTAGATATAACTATTTCGCATAATTGCGTAAGACAATTCAAACGATCATTTTCTTAGCACTAGTTGTCTAACACTTGAACAAAATTCAATTAATATGTTTAAAAAGTAAGGGGTCTTTTCAATGTTTCTTATCCTCTCCTGATTTCGGGTCAACCAAGAGAATTAATGCCTTAGTTATGGTAACGCATGCCAGCATAAAATTATTTAATCAACAATATAAGATAATCAATGGCTCTTGTAAAACCTGTTCCTCCTCGTTTACGTACAGAGCAAAAAAAATATCTTTGTTAAGTAAGTTCTTTCTATATCTAACCAAAGCTTATACTAACGCATATACTAGGGTTTAAGTAAACATACAATAATGTTTATATATAAGTGTTCAACCCCGAGAAAAATCAATCAATTTATTTATCTATGTATTTATCCTATGAAAGTAAAGAATGTGGTTTCCCCTTTCTCCTTCCATTTCATATCAAAAGCTACCATTTTCTCTTTTAAACCAGAAAGAATACGCAAGCTTTAATTTTTATAATAGGAATGTGTAGTAGTTCATAATATATTTTAAGTTTTTATATGCATTCAATGCAAATCAATTATTGATCCAAACATTAATGGTTCCATCTTCGAAAAAAATAAATAATTTATTAAAACAAATATGTTCCCTCTTTTCTGTCTCTCAGTTAAATAATTGGGGGGTTACGCTAATCCCATCTTGGCAATCCCTGTCAACATGGGCAGGGTACATTCCAGAGCTCTGCGGGGTGGGGGGGTACTGTAAAGGATTCCTTGAAAGTGTGGTTCCTGGAAACGGTTCCACCTGGAATCCACTACGAGAAATGACTTAAACACCCATGATAAAAAAGTCTGTATTAATGAATCTCTGTAGCTCGATTAATTCTCTTAATTGTTTCCCAGCTTATGTCAATAAATTTCTAGGAACTAATATTTATCGACACAGCAATTCAATATTCCTTATCTTTAACAATACAAAATCAAAGGTACAAATAAATAAAGTTTTCTATGTGCATATTTACTGTCTCTCAAAACTATTCTGATTAGCCATGTTCAATAAACGGTCTCTGCTCTAAATCTTATGCAAGAATTAATGCAAAATAACCTTCAAGGGTGCACAATAAGACTAAAAACAGGTATCAAGTGATTAAGTCAAAATCAAATCATTCTGTGTTAATGCTTCATCATTCCTTAAGCTTACTGCTTAAGCTTAGCGCTTAAGGCGTGTTCAACAAAACTCGTCCCCTCTTAGTTTTAGAGACTGGGGAGTAGTGAGGGAGAGTGGGGGGAGAGGGGTGCATTTCGACCCTCGCTATAACAACTCCCGTTTCCACTATCCTCCTAAATCCTCCTAAAAAACAAAATCATCGCTCTACGCGGCTTTAAAACTCTCCTAGGTTAATCGCAACTTCCAAAATTTTATGCCAACTTCCATTCTGCCATGAATCAACTAAAAAAGAAATATTTATAAAATGCTTTTAGAGCGCAACGGTGCGACTTAGCGGCTTGTTTTCGGACCCTAATCAATACATAGATTGATTCAAAAAAAAAGTCCAAAGAGGCCAAACGCAGAAAAATACACAGAAGTCAACTGGTAGCACATTAAATACCAATGCACGCCTCAGACTCGGAAAAATAGAAGTAAGGGAATAATAGTTTTGGCGAACATTTATAATAGGCCAATACATCAAGAACTAGCAATTAAAGTGCCTCTTTCATTTTAATTCTAACTCAAACTTTTTAATTTATTTCCACGATCCCAAAAAATTCATATGCCAATATGTTGGCTAATAAAGTAAACAATCAGTGGTCAGGACAAGTTTCAATAACAAGCACAAAGAATAAGGATTCTCTTAAAAAGAAAAAGAAAAAATATTACCCCATAGCTATAAAGAACTCAGCAATTCTACAGAAGGCACAGTAAACTACGGGATAGATCGCTGATTCAAGGAACATAAAAAAGTCTTTGATTAATGATCAAGCAAATTAAATGTAAAAGATCCCATAATTTTACACTTCTTGAAATTTCACTCCTTTACATGTTAACACTCTGATTTTTACGATTCAACTCCCTCCTTTGCCATCCGCTTTTTGGGGTCTATTGCTGGCGTTTTGTCAACCAATACGGCAAAAAAATATAGGCAGTGAATGCTACCATGTATAAGTAAAAGTTGTCAGCAAATAAAACTGATTCTCTCGTCCATCCCAGCTGCGACACAACTGAGGCAAACTCAAAGACGGTATAATAAAAATTGTTCCAACACCAAAACACTAAAAAAGGCAGCACTCGCAATGCTTTGCCAAACGTATTACAATAGAAAAAATGAATTAATAATAACGATACGCTCTCATCTCCACATTTCAATTGAGGGACGAGAAAAAGTACAATAAAGCAATAGTCTGCGAGCTGATGCTCTAATTAGTCGCACTCATAAATCCCTTCAGGATCAGAAAAAATTCGTCCACCTTTGCATTGTGCATCAAGATTTCGCTTTCTCCCAGGCATGGGACTCTCGGCGGCTGGCAATTAGCTCTTTTCACTGAGGAAGGGGCCTCCTCTATTGATTCTACAGCTCACTCGGGCTGAACTGTAGCCTCTGACGGCTCCTCCCTCACGGTACTCTCAGCTCAGACAGCCTCCATCGATCGCTGATCGCGAGATGACGGCAACAACCAGACTGATTGGAGACTGCTCTACTGCTACGTAACGCGTACGGCGAGTTTACAGGTGGTGCTGGTGGAGGCATCTCCGCGAGCGCAAACGGCTCTGGTGGCAGCGGCGGCGCTAAAATCTCTCGAGCTGGCTCGCTCGGGTCAGGCGGACCCTCCTCATGCCTCACATGTATATTTCTCGCACAATATAACCCTCCTCCGTAAAATAATTCGCCCGAGCAGCTGGCATAGCTTCCGGCTCGGGTCTCTCGCTTACTAACTACTCGCATGCAGGTAGTGGAGCAGGTGGATTTCCCTCGCGTCTCTCCAACGCCTTCTGCAAACGGTATTACAGCTCAATCACTCGCCCTGTCAATGTGTCATTCTAACGAACGGATTTCAACATTGCGTCTGACAGCTTCGCTTTTTTCTCCCACTTTAACTTTTCCAACTTCTCTTCCAAATTTTTCAAATCCTCCCCCAATCTACGGTAAATTCCCGCGTTCTGTCTCTCGATCACTTCCCGCAACTCCTCGTTCATCCGTTCCACTTTCTCCTCGTCCCACTCAAACTGATCTGTCTCCCTCTCGTTGCTCACCCCATTCACCTCATCTATTGTCCTAACGGTCGCTTGGGCAGGATATCCGAAACTAACATTCTGACTTTCTCCATTCTCTATGGGACCCTGTTTTGCTCTAAAGCGCCGGCGCCTTCTCCGTCTACGGTTCCGTTGCTTCGGCCCATACCCTCTGAAACTCTAGTTCTACCATTAAACACTTTGCAGGCGCCCAGGTCTGCTCTCCCCTGCCCATCATTCGTTCTTGAACGACAAAATCTCTGCGTGTGTATTCCCTACATCTGCTAAAAAGAAAAAAATTCTCGCATGACAAAATCTCTGCGCATGGTTTTTCCCATGGCCAGAAAAAAAAACACAATACTCCTAAGGTTACGCTTAGGACACTGGCTAAAATATCCCTGGGGCGAGTACATCTAAAACAAACAGTATCCGCGCGTACTCTGCGCTCTAAATTTCCTATGCCTCCCGCAGTTAAATTTTGCGGCTGCGACAGGTTGCCTAATGATCTGTGCTGCCTGCTCTGTACCCGTTTTGGCGCCAAGGTGGGAGGCTGATTGTTTGTAAAACTCCCCATTTCTCCCAGTTTTAATTTTAGAATTTCATCTATTTGCTGTCCAAATAATTCACTGTTTTCTACTGCCAATTCCGTATTTCCCTTTCCCAGTGAATTTAAACCATGCTGATGCGATACAGCAGCAAACCTAAGTTACATTTCTTCCTCCTCCTCTGCATAAGCAGTTGCTTTTTCTAAAGTTTCAGGTCTCCTGAATAGAACAGTTTTTTGTAAGTTCAGGTACAGTGAACACCACCTAGATAGAAGGCCTGCGCACAGAAACTGTGTTACATTGTTACATCACCATCAAACGGCCAAATTTAAAGCATATTATTGGTAGAAATACGATTAACAATAGCCGTTTGTGTGTGATGTAACAAAGCATAACGTTTCTGTGCGCAGGCCTTCTGTCTAGGTGGTGTTGGTGCAGTCCCTCCAAAAATTTCTCTATAACCCTTTCCTTCAAAAGTTGCCTAGCAAAAGCTCGCTTCACCTCCACCTCGGGCCCATCTCCTTGTACAGGGATCATAATTTTTATCCCCAGCGCCTGAAGGCATAAGGCGAAATCCCTTACGCTCTCCCCTTGTTCCCCTAAACGCTTTTCAGCCCCTTGGCTCCTTGCCAAATCTCTCTATCATGCGCTTCTTAAAATCGTTGTAATTGGAGACACCTGCCATCGCTTGATCCTGTCTGCAGAAAAATTGCGCGCTCCCATTCAACTTAATTTTAGCCAAATTTAACTTATGATCCACTTAATTAGCCTAGTTCGTCCAATCTTTGGAAAAGATATCCCAGATCCGTAGATCCATCGAAACCTGAAAGTTCACCCGCCAACGCAAACGATGCTTGAGCCATCTTCTTTATAAAAAAATAAAATAAAATAAAAAAATTTTCACACTCAGGTGATCCTCCCAGGTCTTCAATTCAAATTTTTTCAATTCAAACGGATTTCAAAGTTTTATCCGAAGTTTTAGATAAAATTTACGGCTCGGAAAAAAAATCCCAGCAAAATGTAAAGAACAATTAAAAGTAAAGATATTTGAGTATCCTACGAATTCTCTACCAGGGCCGGAAAGAATAGAGTAAATAATTAAAACCAATTATTTAGTCATATTAAAACAATCTAAATAAAATTAACATTAAGTAAAATGCAGAAAATAATCACTTTAAAGTAACTCATGAAATGTACGCTTCAAAAGATAAAACAATCTTTAATTTTACGCATAGCATTAAGAAAAGGATACTCAGTTAAACAAACAATTAAAATAAACAATCAAGTAGAATATAATAATGGCAATCAAACTCAATAAAATGTAAGACAAAGAAAACGCATTAAAATGGCCAGGGACTAAAAATTAAGGTCTAGTATTCAAGCACTAAAAACGGAACAGCAACATCAGCATAATGGTAGCTGGATAACAGGCGTGGCAGGACATCTCCCTGGTCATCACTGGTCGTCTACTTCATTCATCTGAATATGGATACGGTGGTACGGCATCTCAGGTCGTGGAACAAAGGCTAACTGGTCAATTTATGGGACAAAAGCATTGTTAATGCAGGGGCACCGCGATAGAGATCAACATTACAAAAACCTCGTTTAATCGAGCAAAAATAAAAGAAAAACTGATTACACCAACGTAAATTGAAGGAAACGTTAAATAATTGAATTTACTGTTCTCCTCATGTGAATCGCCGTAATCTGTCATTGGAAAACAATAGGTTTTGCTAACAGTCGGGAAAACTAAGTCCCAACAAAAGACACTTACATTAAGGAGCAGGAATCAGAAAGTCACTGGAATATCCTGACGGTGCAACTGCCAAGATAATTCTCCCAGATCGAGAAAATTCTAGTTTCCTCGTACGACCAAGATTCGAACATCCGACCGATGAGCGATCGGGTGACATTACGCGGGTCATTCAAGATGCCTTAAAGCTCGGGTCATCCGGATCAAGCCGCCTGGACATCTGGAACCCTGAATCAGGCGCCAAATAGACGCGCGACCACTGCTAGAATCTGGAAGGTTCCAGAGAAATGCCAAAAGGCAATAAGGCTGTCAACAAAGGTCCGAAGTAGTCGTGGGTGGTGGGGGCGTTTTTCTTTTCTAAGCATAACTGCTCGCCCAAGCCCTTCTGCTTGACCCGCATCCAATAGCTGGACAATGAGAAGACAAGAAGAAAGGGCGGAGCAGACGCTCCTGTCTCCCACTAAAAGAGGCTAAATTTTCTAAGAAAGAAGAAGGAACATTAGTCATGCTCCACTCGAGGCCATAAAAATTCTCA